>JAOTOL010000474.1:15000-72152 GCA_034440575.1 Imbricaverruca yamaguchii | reverse complement strand
GCTCGATCCGCACTGCACATGAGATACTGAAATAGCTCTGGCTGCCACAGACAGTGTGCCTCGTTGACATGCTGGTGTGCTTGCAGAGCTGGGTCGAAACCGGGAGTTTTACCGCAACACCGACATCCGCCCACCGTTCACGTACGCTTCACTGATTCGCCAGGTGAGAGGACATGTGTGGTGAGACGGTGCGGCGGTTGTGTGGGTGAGATTGACCGTGTCACTGCGTCTTGCCAGATGATGAAGGCTCAGTGGGTGAATTGCTGGATGTCTTGAAGAGACAAACAGCGAGGTTCGTCTAGACAAACTGACAGAAGAGAGGTAGTGCCACTTCATGGTGTATATCGTGACTGAGCTTGGAGAGCGACAGTGAGTGAATGTACTACTGGAAACAGTGACCAGCCAGGACTGACGGACTCAGATACAGCTCAGGTGTTGGACCAGGGCTGGAGACGCCAGATCTGTGGCTGTGCGCTGCGAAGTTCCTGGCTAGGCGTTGGGGGCGATTGTGGATCAATTTGCCTGTTCCCCAGCCCCTTTGTGAGGAAGTTGTGTTCGACTTAGTGTACGAGTCACCCGAATCCATCTCGTGCCTCCCCTACTCCCCGACTGTCGAAAATCTGCGGCCATGCTCTTGGCAGCTACCACCACCTTGGAAACCACCACTGTTCGCTATTGCATTGCAACAGGCACGGCACTGAGGTGTACATAGACACAGTCAACTTTTTTTCGCAGTTGCACCCTTCATCTGCATGGTTTTGTTGTTCAAATTATAACCCGAGGTCATAGCGTATACTCGCGTGCTAATGATTATAGCTGTAAAGATAATACATAGGGTATGTATGATTCCCAATGTGATAGCATTCTGCCCTGGATTTGGCTTAATGGAACATAGACTGCCAGCATCCTACAGTGATCCTCCGTTGCGTTCGGAAATCTGTCAAGATTCGGCTCTGGCGATACATCGACGCGTTTGCATACGACAAATGTCGATCGTCATTCTGCCCCGTCAGAAGCAGCTGTTGTGTACGTCAACGTAGGCTCACGTCGCGGCACGACTGGTGGTGCACCTACGTCTCTCCACCCCCCACCCCCACCCCACCCCCCATCCCCGGCTAACTGTGCGCGCGTTATTGCGTTTGCCGCAGGCTATCGTTGAAGCTCCCGACAAACAGCTGACTCTGAATGAGATCTACAGCTGGTTCCAGAGCACTTTTGCATATTTTCGGCGCAATGCTGCTACCTGGAAGGTAAGCGGCCGTGTGGGCGTGGGTGCCGCCCTGAGGCAGGGCGTATCCAGCCGCAGGGCGTATCCAGCCGCAGGGCGTGTCCAGCCACATGGCGTATCCAGCCGCAGGGCGTGTCCAGCCGCAGGGCGTATCCAGCCGCAGGGCGTAGCCACCGCAGGGCGTATCCAGCCACAGGGTGTATCCAGCCGCAGGGCGTGTCCAGCCGCAGGGCGTATCCAGCCACAGGGTGTATCCAGCCGCAGGGCGTGTCCAGCCGCAGGGCGTATCCAGCCACAGGGCGTATCCAGCCGCACTGCGAGGCGTGTGTGGCAGTCGTACCGCGGCCGTGGTGGTCTGTTTCCTGTTGCAGGTAATGTCGCGAGCCGTGGTGGTCTGTTTCCTGTTGCAGGGTATGTCGTGACAGTCGTACCGAGATCGTGGTGGTCTGTTTCCTGTTGCAGGTAATGTCGCGAGCCGTCGTGGTCTGTTTCCTGTTGCAGGGTATACCGCGCGTCGTGGTGGTCTATTTCCTGTTGCAGTCTATCTGTGGTGGTCTATTTCCGTGATAGTCTGTTTCATGTTGCAGGGTATGTCGCGAGCCGTGATAGTCTGTTTCCTGTTTCAGGGTATATCGCGAGCCGTGGTGGTCTGTTTCCTGTTGCAGGGTATGCTGCGCGCCGTGGTGGTCTGTTTCCTGTTGCAGGGTATATCGCGAGTCGTGGTGGTCTGTTTCCTGTTGCAGGCAATGTCGCGCCGTGGTGGTCTGTTTCCTGTTGCAGGGTATATCGCGAGCCGTGGTGGTCTGTTTCCTGTTGCAGGCAATGTCGCGCAGTGGTGGTCTGTTTCCTGTTGCAGGGTATATCGCGAGCCGTGGTGGTCTGTTTCCTGTTGCAGGCAATGTCGCGCCGTGGTGGTCTGTTTCCTGTTGCAGGGTATGCTGCGCGCCGTGGTGGTCTGTTTCCTGTTGCAGGGTATATCGCGAGCCGTGGTGGTCTGTTTCCTGTTGCAGGGAATGTCGCGCAGTGGTGGTCTGTTTCATGTTGCAGGGTATGCTGCGCGCCGTGGTGGTCTGTTTCCTGTTGCAGGGTATGTCGCGAGCCGTGGTGGTCTGTTTCCTGTTGCATGGTATGCTGCGCGACGTGGTGGTCTGTTTCCTGTTGCAGGGTATGCTGCGCACCGTGGTGGTCTGTTTCCTGTTGCAGGGTATGCTGCGCGCCGTGGTGGTCTGTTTCCTGTTGCAGGGTATGCTGCGCGCCGTGGTGGTCTGTTTCCTGTTGCAGGGTATGCTGCGCGCCGTGGTGGTCTGTTTCCTGTTGCAGGGTATGCTGCGCGCCGTGGTGGTCTGTTTCATGTTTCAGGGTCGCGCGCCGCGCCGTTTGCTGGCAATGCGCTAATACGCTAATATCCGCCTAGGTACGACCAACGCGGCGACTGAAGGTGTATCGTGACTACTCACAATGCAGATGGCCCGGCTGAGCGGTTGCTACTACGTGTTAGTGCGCTCGCTGGCAATGACTTGTGGTGATGTGTATGGGCCCAACCGTACCACCTCGGGTATTGATTTGTTGGCCAGCAATGTTGTGTGTGTTCTGCGAATGGAGGCCATTTGTGCATGCCGTTCAAGTGCCAAATGCATATAATTGCGGTTGTCGTTCGGTTCACCTCGTGTTGACGTGTGTGAGTAGGAATGGGTGAGTGTGCACCTGTGTGTTTGTATGTTTGTGTGCCTGTGTGTCCGTGTGCTTGTGTGTCTGTGTAAGCGGTGCCATCCGTTGTGTATGTATGTCATGTTAGATCGCAATGTAAATGGTTACCGTTGGGCCATGGGCGTCGTACTCTCAGGGTGATGGTGTATTGCTTTGCTGATTGTTTTGCCTGCTGCCGTGCCAATTGTGGCTTCGGTCGATAAGGCTGAACAGTCCAGCAGATAGGACGGACAAGCATGAACGGGCTGTGGCGGTAAACTCCACTGTAGAGTGCTTAGATTATGGTAAGCTGTGTTAGCGCTGTCGGCACGCCGTCAGCGTTTAGTTCGCCACAACCCCATCCTCCGTCACTACTCGTAGCTGATCAATCCATTCTTTCCACTCTGCGCGTGGAGAGTCCAGGATGTGGCCCAATTGTCGTGCTTGGTTAAGTTCGATTTGCGACATTTGTAGGAGACTATGGGCCGTTGACTGTGAGTGCATGATCACTAATGACTGATAGCTGCAGAGTTGACGTTGGTTAGCCACTGTCCGGGCCTGGCCGGCTACTGCACCGACGGCAAGGAACTCGGAGCTGCACTGATCGTGGCCGCCCCCCCCGTAGTTCGCTTTGTATGTGTTGTTTGAGAGGCGATGAATTTTACGTTCGTCTGGTCGCTACCGTACAGTGATTTTCTGTTTGTCTTGTCTTGTAGAACGCAGTACGCCACAACCTGTCCCTCCACAAGTGTTTTACCAGGGTGGAAAACGTCAAGGGCGCCGTGTGGACAGTAGATGAAGTGGAATTTTGCAAACGTCGTCCGCAGAGGTCAACGGGGTATGTTTCGGTGCGACTGTGTCCACTCCGAGGGCGCATCGGACGGCAGCCACCTATCAGCGGGTGGGGCACACTGCAGTGTCCGGCCACGCCACCAGGTGGCCATGTCCAATGCGCCGCCGGAGGACACTCGCCGTTTTTATTCGGGCTTTTCACACTCTGTGCTTACTACTCCCACTGCCTGCATAGAACGCGATCCGCACCAACCTCTCCCTCCACAAGTGTTTCGTGAGGTATGAAGACGACTTTGGTTCGTACTGGACGGTCGATGACAATGAGTTCGTCAAGCGACGCCACCTGTCTCGCGGCCGGCCCAGAAAGTTCGAGTCCGGCCCAGCCAAGGAGTAAGCGCCGATGTGTGCCCCCAGCATGACCGACCGCTGCCGCCGCCGCTGCCGCGTGCGCCCGGGCACAGTGAGCCAACGTCCCGAAAACTTGGCGCAGTAGCGCCTTATCTCTAGCTGTGAACGCGGGCCAATTTGACGGTTGCTGTGGCGACTCGCTTTCTATCCCAGTTGCTGAGATCGTATTGGACAATATGAACCAATACATGCGAAAGGAAGTAATGTGACCCATGTATTTGGTTCGCGATTTCCGTCCGATTTTCGAATTCACGAAGTGTGATGGGCGCTGTACATTTTTCATTGAAGTGTCCTAAAGCTAAGATATTCAGAACTCTTACAATTATCGAATATCGGTATGTTTTATAATCCAGTTGCATCTTACTCAAATCAAAAGGATGGTTATAATTTCCCCAGAGGGTATCGTAGTATCACGTTTGCAGCTCATATTCCAATATGGGCGCTTACCTGGGAGCACTGCAGTACACATTATCAACAAAAACGATCACGTTAGCTCACAGGGCCCCAGCATTTTATTTGCTTCGTTTTGGTTGCTTGCACTCCCATCTGCTTCTCTTACTTTCTTGTCGTGTAGGAAGAGACAATAATAATTTTATGCTGTCACTTCGGAGTTCAAAGATATAAATGAACTCGCAATAGCCGTTTTTAACTGAGCATCCACTCACATCCTTGCCCCCGCTTGCTTCTGTTGGGTGAACAACTAGTTTAGTAAACAGCTAGCAATAGCCACTAACAGTGAAGTTTGGAAAGGAAGTACCCATGAAATCCGAGCAAGTTATTCGTAAATATCGCCAAATCTGAGTCGTCTTGATCCTACGTCGATTCTTCTTCTTCCCTCAATTTTTGCAATGTCATATTTTGTCCCGTGCACTTTCCATTCGCTTTGCTGCCGACATTCGCACGTCATACGTGCTCTGCCGATTAATTTCCACGTCGGAACCATTTTGGCGGCACTCAGTCTTTGTCGACTCGGCTTGCTGTCACATTGTTCTGCTGCACGTCTTTCCCTTCCAAACACGGTGTTGGCACGTCCACGTAGCGCATGATCAGAATACAAAGGCTCATTCGCCATTTTCCCTGCATGCCGTCTGTTCGATGTTTTTCCCCAACAATGTATTTTTGACACTCAGCACAAACTGTGTTTGTAATGTCTGATGTGAGCATTGCAATGGCTGCAAATTATTCTTTGTTCTCAAATCGGCCATAAGGTATCAACAGGTAGATAGCCATACTCAGATTGTTCATCATAATCTCAGCACATGGTCATATTCTTTTAACATCGTTATGCAATGTGTAAATTGGGTGCGTATGCTGTCTACATTTATTCGCATCATGTCGAAATCAGTGTCAGTATCAAGGCTGGATATATCCAAAAAGTAATTAATTTTGCTTGGATATGTCTTCCAACGCATTACTTTATGCATGTCGAGTTTGCAGGCTGAAGGCTAGTTAATTTGGTGTTGCGCTATCGGCGCGAAATCATCAGAGGTGTAAACTTCCAATATTCTGTTATCCTTGACGTTAATGGAGGCTTTGTGCTGCTCAAATCAGAATAGTCCAGCTGTATTTTCATGAGCCCTCGATAAGTACGCTGCGACAAAATAGGTGTCATCAGGGCCCATTTTCTCGTAAAAGAAAATGTCGACCGGAGTTCGTTAAGCGGACGGTAATGATAGCATGTCGGCGCTGTTGCCTATGGACGAGGACAACTTCTGATCTGATCGGCTGTTGTGGGCTGGCCTTGACCCTAGGCATTGGGAGAGGAAAGTTCGTGGAATTGCTGATCGAATTCAAAATCATTTGGTTGAGAGCTTCAAAGAAGATATAATTCCCCCTCTGCAAAAGAATCTACTCTGTTCTCTTTATATATATATATATATATATA
Organism: Imbricaverruca yamaguchii; assembly: GCA_034440575.1. NCBI lineage: Eukaryota > Metazoa > Arthropoda > Thecostraca > Neoverrucidae > Imbricaverruca > Imbricaverruca yamaguchii. The sequence continues at coordinate 66,153 of JAOTOL010000474.1, read as the reverse complement.
TATATATACTATAGCTAATAAAGCAAAATAACGGCACTTGAATGTTTTTCCAGTTCAATTGGTTTCTTTCTCGTCAAATCGAAACGTTCCACTTACAGCATTCATAAACATGATATGTCAGCTGAAACAGAAACAATGTCATCTTCCCGGTAGTGAGAAACATCACCAGAAGTTAAGAAGTGACGATAAAAGTCTTAATTTGTCGACCAGTGTTAGAAATATACCACTCACCCGTGGTTAGGTGTTTCGGTGGCCAACCTTGCGCCGGCTGATGCCCGAGCAAAACGTAATCCGGTCACACATCCTGCGCGATTGGTGTTCTCGGCCTGTAGCGCGTCCGGCTGCAGTCGTGTCGTGTCGTGTCGTGTCGTGTGGTGTGGCTGGCGACTGACACGGTGCCGCTGCTGTCCCCAGCCAGGCGCGCAGTCCGACACTGTCCAGCAGTCCGACGCTGTACGGCGACGCCATCAACGCCAGTCTGCAGGTACGGGGCGACCTCATCACTGCCTGTTGACTCGTCTGTGGTGCGGCTGACTCGTCTGTTGTTCGACATGGGCTCCGTGGACGGACCTGATTAGTGACGTCATCACCTGCGTCGCGGGCTTTGTGGACGGATCTGGTTGGCGATGTCACCACGCGTAGTACGTGTGACGCTGTTGACGGGTATGGTCAGCGACGTCATCACCCGTGACTCACACTCTGCTGACGAATCTCGTCGGTGGTATCGTCACCTATGATGTGGGCTCTGTTGACGGGCCCGGCCAGTGACAGCATCGCCTGTTGACTTGCCTGTGGCGCGACGCGGACTCACTTGACGGATCTGGTCAATAACATCATCGCCTGTTGATTTTCCTGGGGCATCATACGGGTTCTGTTGATGGGTCTGATCAGTGAATTTATCAGCGGGTGTGCCATGGGCTATTTCAATGGCCACTGGCCTGCTGTGAGCTATGCATGCCGGTAAGCTGCGGCTTTCGCGCACATTCTCAATAAACTGCGTGATCGTGGGTGGTACTTAGGTCTACTGCGGCACAGGCGCAGGGCGATGGTAAAGCTGACGCTGCCATTACAGAGCATGGTTGCTTCACTGAAAACGGACCTGCTTGATTGCGATGACGTGACTGGGTAGTCGTGCGAAACAGAGCAGCCATGTGTTCCGTGGCCGGTGTTGAGTCTGCGAGGTGCCGCGACCCACCCCCCGGAATCGTAATGACACCACTCGTCGCCAGCGGGTAGCCGGCGTTGACGCTGTTCCCAGCCGACTGCGGGTAACGGTGTGGCGCCGCTGTTCCACAGTCGGCTCTGGCGGACTCCAGTCTACCGTTCATGACGAACGCCGCCGAACGTCTGCGCGAACTGCGCGAGCGCGAGGCTCCCACCCTGCTGGGAATCATGCCGCGCCGATCGCCGTCGCCGCGTCCGCACCAACGCGCCAGGTACGCCGCAGATGCGCCTGCGCACACCACAATCACGCCACAAACTCGTCAGGCGTGACCCAGACACGCCAGCATTCCCACAGACACACCAGACAGCTCACACACTTTCCACGTGACGCACACACACACACACACGCCGGATTTGTCATGGACGTGATCCGCAAACATACCATCTATCTCACAAACTCGCCAGATGATCCGGACCCTCGTCAGGTGTCCATACGCTCGGCAGGTACCCTGAAACACACCAGGGCGTGACACATGTCAGCTATGCCGCAAACGCCAGCCACACCACTGTCATTCGGTCTTTCTGTTGAGCGGGAACTCGAGCTCAGAACTACTTGACCGCAAAGACGCAAAGACCGCAAAGACAGACTTGACTACAGGAGCTGCTAACCAAACGTCCATTCGTTTTCAGTCCGGGCCCGGAGCAGGACACGCACGTTCCAGCTATGGAGATGTTTAGTCCGCAGCTGGTGAAGCGCGAATACGAAGGGGAGCGCAGCCCGGATCCACAGTCTCGCGCGACGGTGGCGCCTGTCGCGACGCAGCGGCGACGCCGAAACTCAGTCGCGCCGAGGTGAGCGCTGGCGCGAGGTGCCCGTCCAACGGCCGACTCAGAGCTGCCACAGCTCAGAGTCACCATGTGCCTCATGGGTTGATGTCCCGCTGTTTGATCATAAAATGACTGATGGGAAACGGCACGAGTTGTGTCGCCCAACTTCTCCATGTTTGTTCCACGTCTGTTACTATACGCTACGATTTGTGTTGCTGTTGCTATGTTTGTGTTCTTCCTGCCTGTGCGACCTTGTCGACCGTGCCGTTACCATAAGTTGATGACTTTTGTGATGATGAACGAATGATGTCGAGGTTCAACCAAGAATACGTGCGTGTCCCATGGGTAGCCCGCGTGTTGATAGATGCCAGGCTGAGGTGAGCAAAGGTGAGCGCGATCTCCTGCACGGAGTTGTAACGTCTGACTGCTTGACCGCTTGACAGGACCTGAGCATGTCACTGATCAAGTCCGAGTATCCTGACGGCGGCCAGACAATGGCGGAGACAGCCACGGCGTGAGCAGGTCCGCTGTCGTGCCAGCAATACTGGAGAGCACGCTTGGCGCGGTGTGGTGCCTGGCGCGCACCGCCGCCTGGCGCTCGGGGCACACCCTGCAGCAGAACCGCCGCCTAGCGGCATCGATGTGTGCTATCATGCCACTGAAATGTTGGTAGATGTCGCTGCCGCGGCTCATGGTTGCCTCACACCCGCGCTGTCTGAAATCAAACGTATTCTCGAAGAGCGTTCAGGTGTGTGTCCAATGGTCGTCACCCGCTCTTTTTGGGTTAGTTGTGTTTTATGGATGCACACAACGGCCGTGGGTGCGGTCGCGGGTTTTTGTACCTGTGTGCATGTTGTGTACAGATGTTCCAACCTCATCCTACGGGTTTTGTTGCAGAGAGCTGAGTCCCCGCTCGCTGCTTGCAAGAGTAGTTCTCTCGCGTTTTTATGTTACCACTTACCCTATCAATCAGCCAGCCTCTTGAAAGTCTGCAGCCACCAGGTGATTTCGAATGACATCATCCGTAGCTCCCTATCGGTACACCCAGTACAAAGCTTGCAAATATTTATGCCATAGGATCTCGCGGCCAGCCCCGTGTGGCAGTCCACTGTCCCTGGTGGGCGTTGGTCTACTCCAGTGCAACTCTCCATAAGTAGTGTCACCGTGACTGCAATTTTGTACAGCTAGGCGGAGCGGGTGTCCCTGGGACCGCGACTCCGCCACGTTGGGTAGCCAGGCGCCGAGCGCCCAGCATCTTAGCATGGTTGTTTGGGGTCCTCGGTTTTGGATGGCTGCGCTTTGAGCTTAGGACCAGCCTGCGGCCGCGCGTCGGCTGCGTTTGGACAGGGCCGCCCGGCGCCCGGCGACGGTGGCGACGTCGGCTGTACGGCGGTGGTGACGTCGGCCGACTGCGGGCGTATCAGGGATCACAAATCACGGGTTATGTCGGCCGCCATCTCTCGGCGGCGATGCGAGCCACGAGTGTTTCTGTTCGCCGCCCGGATCGGCCTCGCGTGTCTGCGCCTGTCGATCGGTTCGTGTTTGATTTCCCAGTATGCCTGCTTGTGCCAATGGCCATCCCGGGTGTTTGTGCCGTTTGTGTTGACACATTCCTTTGGTGGGCGTCGCGGCGCCGGGAGGGAGCCGCGCTCGCCACCGGCGCCACGCGGCCGGGACGCACGCTTCCGTCTCGATGTGGTGGCGGTCCGAGCCGTTCGTTGAATGTTGCGTCTTGTTCACGTGATTGCTGGATTCTTCCGAGACGTGTTTCTCGTGGCAAGTGCTTTAGACACCCCCAACGACCGGTTGACAGCCAAAGACAATCAAAAACGTGTACATTATGTACCTGTGTACCATCATAGCGCCCGAATTTTCCATACGGCAAGCAATAACAAGTCCCGCGCTAAATTGTTCCGATGGCGCCAATACCTCCTGTTGTGACGACCGAAGCTTTTCGTTGCTAGCTCTGTCAGATGTGTCGGCTCCGAGAGGATAGGGAGGAGTGGCTACCCTCCATATCAGCTGCCTGTGTAGTACTATGGTTAACGGTAGACAATAAATGCTTCTCCTCAAAATGCCTGTTTGGACATGCGGAGTTATGCAGTTCCAGGAATGGAGTCAGATCTGCATTGTATGTTCGTGTGTGTGTGTGTTTTCGCTGGCGCGCGTATGTGCGTGCGTGAGTACGTGCGCGCGCGCGTGTATACATTCATGAATGTGTGTGTGTGCATGTGTATGTGCCTGAATGTGTGTGCGTGCGCGTATGCGTGCGTGCGCTAGCTTCAACGGTGAGAGATGCTCTGCATTTTTCCTAATATCGACCCCTCTTTTGGATGCAGTAGCACAATTATGGTGAAAATTTAAGTTCATTTACATTTACATCATTTGCATCTTAGCTTCCAAACAGCTCTACCACCGGTCGGCACAGGCTTGCCTCTCGCTCATTTCGCCATATAGTGAATTTTCGTTTCATAACAAGCGCAGGGTAGGCAAGGGCCCACCAATATCGTTTGGCAATTGGTGACGTCACATGGGCTGGGCAATTGCTCAGTCCCGGTAGGCGCCCGCTCCGGGAAACTTCCGTTTTTTCACACGATATTTCTGATTTTAAATTTTAAATACCCTGTGCAGGGGCGTAAACAAGGGTGGGGGTATTGGGGGCATATGCCCCCATGGGAAGGTGGAACTCATCTGGTCAGGAAAAATCGCCAACATTATATTTAGGCTACCGGTGGATGTACCTATACTGGCTGGAATAGCACGTCCTTATCACCCATGTGCAGATACGGAGCTGGCAGCTGGTTCTCAGGATTGTTGTCCATTTTTAATTCATATGCGCCTAGACCAGGGTGTTCTTTTTGCATATTGCTGAACCGCAAGTACAAAGGCCCCCTCAATGTTGGCCCTGTCCACTAATAATTTAGACTTTTAACATGGGGTACCATTGAGCATTCACTCGATCGATGTGGGGCTTCCCATCAACTTCATTTATTTTGCGCCCAAATAATCAATAATAATAGTAACAATAATAATAATAATTATGTATATATATAATATATATTACAATATATACAATGTGTGTGTGTGTGTATGCCAGCCATTTCGGGTAATGAAATGGACATATATGAAAACCTCAATGATATTTGAATATATTATTTTATTTCCCGTCATTGATATATGAAAACTTCCCGGCAATTTCGGAAGGATTTGAACAGGAGGGATAGGGTTCAAATCTACTGACCTCGGAACGATGGTAATAGGTTTGTCACTTTGCAGCTCCAAATTAAGTTGTTGATACTCGTCTTACCATAAAATAATAGTAGATACTTATATAAAATACTAAAATACTGGTCGAAATCTGGCGATTTTTTCTGTCACCTCATTTGGGTGCCACGGACCGCCCCTGGAGATATCCCTTTTACATCGCTCACGACGACTGTTTCATTCCATTCCATACGTACCTTTACTATAGGACACTGGTACTGGTAACGGGGTTGAGGTCACAGCGTTGTAATAAGATCGGTTGCAGAGGTATGCCATTGTCACACACATGCTTTTGTACATATTGGTGTTGCGGCCTGACCGCGGGCGATGGCAAACGACGGTGGCATTCATGCACACTTCTGAGCTGTGTGTTTTGTGCCATGAGATTATTAAAGGCAGATGCGTTGCATTATTTCTTCATCAGGGGATTTGGGACGGCCATCACGCCTTCATATTCTCATGACAAGTCACTAGAATGTGAAGGTTACAAAGGGCCTGATTTGATTTAGATTGTCGAATATAGCCATACTTCGCACATTCTTCTACAGACGTTCCTTAGACAGCGCTCTCCTTACGTGTTTTCATTCGCTGTTCAGACAGAGTGAGCGGGCGCTACATGCGAACGCAGTGATACAAACGTATGCCTCATAACCTTACTTCTGTAACGTATATCACAAGAACCTATCAGATGAGCTATTCCTGCATGCATATGTTGCAGAATTGCATGGCACAGTGGCATGCCGAATGGGGAGGGAACATTGTGGGCAAATGACCCCTGACAGGTTGTGCGGCCCCCAAGAATCGTGTCAAGCTCCATAAAAAAATGCGCCAGTCTACTTAAAAATCCCGTTTGGGGTCCCCAGTAATCGCACCGGGGCCTCCAAAATCACATTGGGGACCAAAAGGTCTTGCAGGGATTCTGAAAACGGCCCTAGGGTCTCAAACGTTCCCGCCTGGGCCTCTGAAAATCACTCTGGGGGCTCAAAAGAGTCGTGCTGGGGTTCAAGAAAATCACGACTGAGGCTATAAACGGCGGGCCGGGGGCCTGGAAAGTCACGACGGAGGCTATAAACGGCGGGCCGGGGCCTGGAAAGTCACGCTGAGCCTCGAGGTACCAGGAATTCTCGTCTGGGTCCCTGAAAATCACGCTAGGGACATGACAGGTCACACCGAGGCTCCAAGTCTCATTGTCATCACCCAACAAATGAAGACGGGGCAACGAAAAATAGTCCCGACATGGAAAATCGCTCCGGGTCCCAATAACCGCTCCAAAATCCCACAATGCGCTGCCCCCCACAAAAAAAACGTGTCCTAGCCGCTAAAACTCGTGTTTAGGATCTCAACAATTGGTGCCACGGGGCCCCCAAATATCGCGTTCAGGAGCTAAAATTCCGTCGGTAATCCCGAAATGTAATGTCGGTAATTCAAAGCGTACAGTTTCGTAACAAGCGACGGGGCCAATAACAAGCTATACAAAAGCATAGCGGAGGCACTCAAAGCACACAAGGGCTGTAAGATCACACGGGCCTCAAAAATATGCGGGGCCCTCAAAAAGGAACTGATCGTAAACAAGGAGCAAAAGGACTGGGCACTAAACAAACACATGAGCGCCTTCGAAAATGCACCGATGCCTCAAAAATATCATCGGTGTACAAAAAAGCAACAAAGCTATAAAAAGAGCCGGTTCTCAAACATGTGCCGAGCCCCTAACAAAAATTGGGTGGAGTCCCAAAACACATCCAAAGAAAAATAAAAACGCAACGGGTAAAAAAAACGAACACTTAACTAGGGTCACGCTCAGTATCCAATCTCTGAGCTTATTTAACCAAAGGGATGAGGTGCATCAAACTCAGTGTGTCTCCGAATTTCTTAATCACGAGAAAATGTGGGAAGAAAACTAATACATCGAATTGAACTTTGGAATTTTCCAGCGGGCCGCATTACCGGGCATTCCATGTCAAATGTGGCACAAGACTATCATGCACCATTAATTAGCAAAACGTGGAAGACCTAGCAGAAACCGGAAAAGCGCACGTGGAGTGGCGAATGTGCCGACTGCGCAAGGCGGGTGTACACGTGCACGAACGTTGGCGTTTTGGCGACCGGGCGCTATTAATTGGAATGCCTGATATTGGCAAATTTTACATTTTTGAGTGATTCCTCCAGGTGTATTTTAAGCAGTGTAAGGTGACTTTTCAATGGATACCGAAATAAAAACCTTCCAACAGGATGGGGGAGTTAGGGTTGAAAACCGCTGATTCAGAAATAATGGTGGCGCAATTCGCCACCCCCGCAGGAATTAATTTGGTCACTAATTACTATATAGCAAAGATATATGGGGCATTCCACGTCAAATCGCACAAGAATTGGCTATTTTGAACCCGACCCCCTCCGATTTTTATGAAAATTGATACACCTGTAGTGCCAAGTGAACGAACCTCACACGCCAACTTTCAGCCCTGGGTGATCTCTGGGGTCAGATTTAGAGGTCATCCTAGGTCGCCTATTTTTACCGACTTCACAACAATCAAATGCATATATATTAGATGTTACTTAACTTAGCGGAACGACATTGGTGTTAAAGTGCGCAGAAACCCTTGGCCATTCAGAAATATGGCAAAGGTTGCACGTGACCTCTCCGTGACCCTTGACCTAACGAGGTCAAAGTATAAAAATGCATTTTTATATATGTTTGCCTGCCCCCTAATTCGACTAAACGTGGCTGAATTAATGGTCCTGATATTATCTAAGAACGTGCAAAAAAGAAAGGCGGAGACTCTAAAACTTTTTGAGATATCGACCTTTGAGTAGGTATTGTCATAGGACCAAACCGAAGCATGCCCCGATGCTATTTACCATATCATCGATGATAACTCTGGTTTCCTTAGTCCGATTATCGTCAAATTTGGTGGGCAAATCATCGGTGGCAAGCTGAACAATTTTCCAGATTTTCAAGTTGACCTGACCTTACATGACCTGGCAGTGACCTCTCCATTACAAGCCAACAGGGAAACAAAAATATTTTCATGAACAAAAAACGCTGAATTTGGCTCGTACAGGCTATATTACCTAGTTTTAGGTTAGGCTACTCCAAACGAGCCAAGTTTTATTTTGAACAAGTGTCCTCTGCAAGGTCACGTGAGGTCACTATGAGGTCATGTCACACTTTCGTCAATAACTTTATATAGAATCAAGATAGATAAATAATTGTAATGCCATCGAGATCCTCTGGTTAATCATGGTGTATAATATGATCAAGCTAGGTCATCACTTGATCTCTGTTTAGGGTGACCTGGAGGTCAACTGGGGTCAGGATCAAATGTTCAGCTAGCTAAGTCATGTGATACATCAATCAACGCGGCCTGACGAGGAAAATAGGATTGTAACAAAATTATATTTCTATCTTTATTTTGGCAAAAGTTATTCGCAAAAAATATGTTTCCTCGGTTTTTATAGCCTGAATATATTGTTTCAGCTCGCGTGCGTTTCGTACTAACATTTTATCGTACTAACATTTTACCAACCTTTTTCGCCACACGTACCTCACGGCCCGTCTCGCTGCCGGAAAACCATCTCACAACCACCATACCATTACGTGGAGACGGAGTAACACGATGGACATTCCTTGTTCCCGGTATTGTGCGAGCAGCTGCGAATCTGTCATTCAACGCTTTGGTTTCTTTGACCCACTCGGTTTTGGGAAAATACTCCCCGCACGTGCCGGTGGCATGGTTTTTTACAAACTGATAAAACTGGTCCGGGATCTCAATCAGAGTTCCTTGCAGACTTCCCTTTTTAGCTAACCTTTTCAACGTCCCACCAATGCCATCACACGGTCCCTTTCCGTGAGCGGTTGCGAAGAAATGCCACTCGGCGTCTATTCCAAAGTCGACGGAATGCTCTGCCAAATTTAGGAAATTGTTACAATTTTTGTATTGCGAGGCAGCCCCATCTGAAAAATAAAATATCTTCTTGGGGCGCTGGCCTAATTCTGCTTCGAGGCGCTCAATGAGTTTTCCTTGAAACAGGTGGACAGCCACAGTATCATGCGTCAGGCAGTCGGAAATGGCAGAGTAAGAAAAATGTTTGAGGTCCCCTGCGTTGTTTCGCCAATAAGCCACAAACGGATGGATTGTCACCTGCAGTTTGTTCCAGTGATGGGACTGTACATCATCCTGTGTAACCATAGCGTAGTTTTCGGAAAAATCTCCAATAACAATTACCTCTGCAGGAGCAAGTGTTTCCTTTAGGCCTTTTAGATAATTGCCTTGGGCACGGGCGACAAAATCATGCTTTACAAGTATTTCCAGCTGCTCGCAAAATGATCGCACAAAAACTTCAGAAGTTTGCGTAACCACCTCTAAGGTGGACCTATCAGTATTAGTCCACTTTCGGTATTCAATGTTATCGATTTCTCGGTTATCATGAATCATATCATGGCCATGAATATTCACGTAAGTTGCAATATTGCATGTATTTAGGCAATACAAACTTCCCAAGGTCATGTTAGTTCATGTGAGGTCATGTCCACCTGAAAATCTGGAAAATAGTTCAGTTTGCCACCGATGACTTGCGCAACAAATTTGACGATAATCGGAAGAAGATAACCAGAGTTATCATCGATAATATGGTAAATAGCCTCGGGGCATGCATCCATTTGGTCCTATTACAATACTCAAAGGCCAATATCTCAAAAGTTTTCAAGTCTCCGCCTTTCTTTTTGCAAGTTCTTAGATAATATCACGACCATTAATATAGCACCGTTTCGTCGAATTAGGGGCAGGCAAACATATATAAAAATATATTTGTATACTTTGACCTGGTTAGGTCAAAGGTCACGGGGAGGTCACGTGCAACTTTTGCCATATTTCTGAATGGCCCAGGGCTTCTGCGCACTTTGACACCAATTTCATTCCGCTAAGTTAAATAACACATGAGATATTTGCAATTTATTGATGTCAAGTCGGTAAAAAATCGTGACCTAGGATGACCTCTAGATCTGACCCCAGAGGACACTCTGGGCTAAAAGTTGGCGTGATGTGTTCTTTTACTTGGTACTACAGGTGTACCAATTTTCATCAAAATCGGAGGGGGTCGGGGAATTTCTTGTGCGATTTGACGTGGAATGACCCATATAGAACCCACATTTGAGAGAAAAAAAATATTGGTGGAAATCCGGGGAATTTTTTAATGGGAGTAGTTGCTATTTTGGTTTTAGGGCGCATCGACTACTAAGTTCATATTATGCCCAATCAAATGGGGTAAGCGGGCACCTTCCAAATCAATTTGCCCTCCTCTCGCAAATCCCAGGTACGCCACTGCCATAGCATGACATAATCAGAACTGTTGATGGCTGTGATCCGCCGCAATGGATGGTGTACTCCGCGGTCCTGGTCCACCACATGGACTGCGTGCTCCGCAGCTCCGGTCCGTTACAATGGACGGTGTACTCCACGGCCCTGATCCGCCACATTGTACTGTGTGATCCACGGCCCGGGTCAGTTACAATGGTCGATGTACTTCAAGGCCCAGATCCGCCACAGTGGACGGTTTGCTCCGCGACCCTGATCCACCACAGTAGATGATGTACCCCATGGTCCTGATCCGTCGCAGTGGACGTCATGTTTCGCGGCCCTAATTAGTCATAGTAGGTGCGCCCCACGGCCCCGGTCCACCACAGTGGACGTTGTACTCCGCGGCCCTGGTTCGCCACAGTTGATGTACTCCTCCGCTCTGGTCCGCCACAGTGGACGGTGTGCTCCGCGACCCTGGTCTGCCACAGTGGACGTTGTACTCCTCCGTTCTGGTCCGCCACAGTTGACGGTGTGCTCCGCGTCTCCGGTCCATTACGGTGGACATGTGCTCCGCGGCACCGGTCCGCCAGATTGGACGGTGTGCCTCGCGGCTTTGGTCCCCATAGTAGGTGTGCTTTATAACCCCGGTCCGCCACAATGGACGGCGTGCTCTGCGACCCTGGCCCGCCTCAGTGCACATTAGGGTGGAAAAAACGGGTTTTTCCTGATTTTTGCCATCCATGGCATTGGCCTCTCCCAAATTTTCCTCCATGTCGCTTCTTCCACGTGTTTTCCACTTGGGCGTCTGATGGTGTCGTTCGACAATGAATTGCTCTGTGGTAAATTGCTCAAGATTCACCTGAAACTTCAGTGATATTCTGATGCCAAGGTTTGAAGGAAAACATCCTCTCTGTATTCCATCACTCAAAAATTGTCCTCTCCTCATCCAGGATTACGAAGTGTAAATCCAACCCTGGTAAATCGTGCGTTCTCCACGGTCCCGGTCAGTCACAGTGAACGGTGTAGGACTAGTCACGGCTTTGCATAATCTTCCTGAGCATTTTTTTGTGTGCAATGGTTGTAACTTTCTCCGCATTCTACCGTTCACCTTACCATTAATAGGTACTAATGTCATCCATGTATTAATATTTCCCAATTCGTCACAGCCATTGAATCTGCCCCGAGACACAGCTGCTCTTGTTGCGCATTTCGATCGATGGATATTGATGCCATCAGAAAAGCGAACTTGGTCAGTAACAGACTGACCTTGCTTTCACTAGGGTAATGATTACAGGCACCGACAGCAGCACGGCCAGAAATACTTTTGGGTGCGGCACCCTTGCGACCCTGTTCGTGTCCCTCGCACCTATATGAAGACTCCTTACGTATACCATGTGTTTCTAGTGTCCGACAATTTGCACCTCTTTATATGCTACATATTTGCTTTATAAAATATCGTCCGGTCGCACGAAATCGGGTCATCTCGGATCATTGAATGTTCACACAATGTCATGGTGTACTACTTCGGTGGCTCTAAAACCGAATTAAAATTGCAATTCACAAGGAACAGTAGCATTCGGCATAAGGCGACATTGCGGACGCACCGTCACCACGGGAACTGACGCGCACAAACAATCCCAACTCTACACAAAAGACTGAGTGTAGAATATGCATTATACTTGACCTAATATAACTAGTAATAGTTGACTAATATTCAAGTCCAATAAGCAGTCATTTCACCACGGAAATAAGGTACTATTGTGCTTGAAGGTGGTAACAAGACGAACAAAATAGTCTTTTTTACACCATTTGCCTCCATAAAGGAAACCAATTGGTTAGGTTTGGTTTGGTTAGACATTTTGAGTTGGACAATTTCTTTTTGTAACTTTGGAAATCATGCTTTCTTCAAAAGTAGCTGAGGTTAGGTCAGGATGAGCTTGGTTTTCTTTAGTTGAAATGTTTTCGGAAAATATATTGCTCATTTTTGATTTTTTTAAATGCAAAATTGTCCAGTGAGGTTAGTCTAGGTTAGGTGATGCTATGCTCCTTTTTATTTCATTTTATAAACATTCCTTTTTGTTATGTTACCTAACCCAAAGCGCACTTTTTGGAGTTAATTTGCTCACCACCTGAAAAGCAATCATTTGCGCAGAAAATGAGTAGTCTAATCATCTTGGGCATAAAGCCATAAGAGATCAGTGCAACTATGAATAATACGAGCCTTTGTGTGCACGTGGTCATAAATCCAATCGCTGATAGGTAACTGAACAAGTCCCCCGAATGTATTAGTTTTGAATTGTCCCCCAAAACGTCTTCATGTCAGACAACTTCCGTAGTTTCTTCCGTAAAACAATCTGTGCTCCCGTACAAAGTGCTAGCACGTGAGTAGTGAGTAGCGCACCGTCAGAGTTTCTGGAAGCTATGCCACCGTGGCCTGTCCTCCCCACAGAGGAGGGAGCGATGGGTAGCGTAGGCGTGTCCGAGTCGCAACCTGCGAAGTTCCTCTGGTCTAGACCTACGCAGGCACGACGCCCAATGCCCCAGGTGTGGCCTGATTGCATTGAGTTCACCGTTGGCTTCTCTGCCCCAGGCGCAGTGATAAATTATTCGTGAAATAGGGTGGAATATACTACTTTCTGAACACTCAATCGTCATCCTTCTCATGGAAGTATTGACATCCCGCTCCTTGATGCGTGCTAATGAAGTTTTCGTGTCTCTTTTCTAACAATATCTCGTTTATAAGTGTCCTGCTCATGCTCTCGATAAGGAATGATGATACACAAACATTTCGCAGCGCAATTTCAGGTAAAGAGACTACCTATAAGGTGGCATGGCATATAATACCAGTTTATATCCAGCATTTTTTCTCTCAACCTTTTTCACACTATCACAAATCTAATACTTCCTAAATTATGAATCTCAAAATAAATGAAAAAATACAATAAGTACACTTTGGCTCAAATTTGGGTCTGAAAGACATCATAAGCATTTCAAACGACACTAATTCCATAGGTAATTACATCCCACTGTGATCGACATCTCATACCCAATGAAAAATAATTATTATAACTGCCCAGGCCTTTTGTCACTTATCAAGGATACAACTGGAGATCCTAGAGTGGCGTTGCAGGGTTGGATGAAAGGCACATGAAGAGCCGCTGGCTCGGGGTGGATACTGGAATTTGGGGAGAGGATGTATCACGTGGACTACGCGAGTCCCCGGGAACACCGTTGTGTTTCCACACCACTTACTGGAGCGGCTGCGTTAACCCGGTGGAGAGCCAATTCCCTAGCCAGCCGAGTAAAGGGGCGAACCCCGCTGCGGGGGAAGTGGACCAAAAACGAAATCTATTGGCACCCACTTGAAACATCCCTGTATTCATATTCACATCCATTTAATATGAGTTTTATGTGGAACCTCATCAAAAGCTTTGCTAAAGTACAAGCACACTGAGTATCCTGCTTCCATCACTAACTTTCCTAGCTACGTGTCCTATGAATTCGAAAAGGTTACCCAAGCAACATCTCCCAGATATTTTTTTTTAATCCTTAACGTTCCCTAAAAGGTTACACCTATCAATATTGGTTTCTAACGCTGCGAACTCGTGAGATTAAACTAATTGGATTTAAATTTCCTACCGTCTCTACCTTGTTCCTACCTTTCTTGAAAATCGGTGCTACATTCACCACAACAATTTTCAGACATCGGAACTCAAGATTTCCTCAGTGATGCCTAGAGATGCAGCTACTGTGGTGCCGAATGGTCACACTATACAGCGTAAGTACGCAACGACGTACATCGCACATCGCAAAAGACATCGCTCCCCTTGAGATCCTCTGGGTGTCGTTTTCAGTTTTGACCGATAACGTGTGCATCAGGTACAGCTGATCAGCGCAAGTGACCGGTGGGACAGCGCAAGTGGGACCTTGGTGACCACCGGCGCACATCACCCTGGACCTCCCCTGTCCGGTGACCACCGGTGCACGTCACCTTGGACCTCCCCTGTCTGGTGAACACCGGCGCACGTCACCTCGGAACCTCCCCTGTCCGGTGACCACCGGCGCACGTCACCTAGGACCTCCCCCGCCTCGTGACCACCGGCGTACGTAACCTCGGAACCTCCCCTGTCCGGTGACCACCGGCGCACGTCATCTTGGACCTCCCTGTCCGGTGACCACCGGCGCACGCCACCTCGGACCTCCCCTGTCCGGTGACCACCGGCGCACGTCATCTTGGACCTCCCTGTCTGGTGACCACCGGCGCACGTCACCTTGGACCTCCCCTGTCCGGTGACCACCGGCGCACGCCACCTCGGACCTCCCTGTCCGGTGACCACCGGCGCACGTAACCTTGGACCTCCCCTGTCTGGTGACCACCGGCGCACGTCACCTTGGACCTCCCCTGTCCGGTGACCACCGGCGCACGCCACCTCGGACCTCCCCTGTCCGGTGACCACCGGCGCACGTCATCTTGGACCTCCCCTGTCCGGTGACCACCGGCGCACGCCACCTCGGACCTCCCCGTCCGGTGACCACCGGCGCACGTAACCTTGGACCTCCCCTGTCTGGTGACCACCGGCGCACGTAACCTCGGACCTCCCTGTCCGGTGACCACCGGCGCACGCCACCTCGGACCTCCCCTGTCCGGTGACCACCGGCGCACGTCACCTTGGACCTCCCCTGTCTGGTGACCACCGGCGCACGTCACCTTGGACCTCCCGTGTCTGGTGACCACCGGCGCACATCACCTTGGACCTCCCCTGTCTGGTGACCACCGGCGCACGTCACCTTGGACCTCCCGTGTCTGGTGACCACCGGCCAGGGTTAAAATGTTGGTTTTTCGTTAGGTGCGAGATGTCGAAACGAGCATAGCAGGATGTCGAAATTTGGCATGTAGGTAGTGTAATTTAAATTGCTTTTGATGTCTTTCAAACCAAAATTAGAGTTGATGGTGTAGGTAATTATGACTGGACCTTTATCATTTGTTTTGAGGTTTATAATTTAGGAAGAGCTGTATTTCATGAACGAGATACTGTTAGAAAGGAGACATGAATAGTTCATATCCAGGAGCTGGATGCCGATACTTCTTGGAGAAGGATGTTGATTGAGTGTTCAGAAAGTGGTATATTCCACCCTATTTCGCGAATAATTTATCACTGCCACCGGCGCACATCACCTCGGACCTCCCCTGTCCGGTGACCACCGGCGCACGTCACCTTGGACCTCCCCTGTCTGGTGACCACCGGCGCACATTACCTTGGACCTCCCTGTCCGGTGACCACCGGCGCACATTACCTTGGACCTCCCCTGTCTGGTGACCACCGGCGCACGCCACCTCGGAACCTCCTGTCCGGTGACCACCGGCGCACGTCACCTTGGACCTCCCCTGTCTGGTGACCACCGGCGCACATCACCTTGGACCTCCTCCGCCTGGTGACCACCGGCGCACATCACCTTGGACCTCCTCCGCCTGGTGACCACCGGCGCACATCACCTCGGACCTCTCCAGCCCAGTGACCACCGGCGCACATCACCTTGGACCTCCCTGTCTGGTGACCACCGGCGCACGTCCCCTTGGACCTCCTCCGCCTGGTGACCACCGGCGCACGTAACCTTGGACCTCCTCCGCCTGGTGACCACCGGCGCACATCACCTTCGACCTCCTCCGCCTGGTGACCACCGGCGCACATCACCTCGGACCTCTCCAGCCCAGTGACCACCGGCGCACGTCACCTTGGAACTTTCCTGTCGGGCCATCACCGGCGCACGTCACCTCGGACCTCCCCCGCCTCGTGACCACCGGCGCACGTAACCTCGGACCTCCCCTGTCTGGTGACCACCGGCGCACGTCACCTCGGACCTCCCCGTCCGGTGACCACGGCGTACGTAACCTTGGAACTTTCCTGTCGGGCCATCACCGGCGCACATCACCTCGACACAATCGACTCCCGGTCACGCGTGTATTACCCCGGCAGCCTGTCAGACGGTGAGATGTGTTGGACGCGTCGGCAGCCGAGCGGCGCACACCACGCCCCAGGTGGTGTGCCATCGCCAAAGCGACACCGCACACCAGTCGGCACAGCCTAGTCCTCCAGGAAGAAGTAGTTACCTCCCCTCTTCTGTTCGGTGTCCTGCGGAACAAGAGTATCAATGAAACGGTGATGTGCGGGCGCTGTATGACCAATGCAGTCGATGCGCCCGAAAGCCCAAATAACCTAACCGAAACGGTGATATGCATATGGTGTCATATACATCTTCTTGTGTGATCCCACAATGTCGGATCAGACAGGAAGTTCGGTAGCTCCGCGAAATCCGGGTAAACAAAGGATGGCATATGGTGTCACATACATCTTCTTGTGTGATCCCACAATGTCGGATCAGACAGGAAGTTCGGTAGCTCCGCGAAATCCGGGTAAACAAAGGATGGCTAATGGTGCTAAGATTAAGTGATTGGCATCCACGGGAAGAAAATGTACACGGCATGAATAATATGAACATCTCACTCAGAAGATATGTCACACTGAAATACGAACCAGAGATGTTTCACTTCACTTGGTTAAAGCAAAAACCAACCAATGCCCAACCCACCTTCACCGAGTGGAGCTTGTTTATTCTGGGCCGGTAGTTGTTGGGGTCCCTGCGGAAGGTGATCTCCAGCTGCGAGAGGAACTTGTTCATGCCAGTCAACAGAGTCTGCGGGAGACAACAACACGCTGGTTCGATGTATGTGAGACACTGGAACAGCTTTGCTCTAGAAAGAATCAACGCAAGACTCCCATATCATGTGTTCTTAAATGTCAACGACCCCTCCTCCGCGCCACATTGTAACTTGGTGTTCCAATTTGGATGTCGCACAAAACTGCTTGATTTGTAGCTTGATGAAGTAGGCTGAAATGCTCCACCGAAACCGCAAAAACCCACCGTCATGTATGTACTATGTCTGATCTGATTATCCATGCCTGCATGCATCGCCCGTGCCAGCTTCCTCATGTCCGACCTACTCTCCCGGGCCCTTTCTCGTTCTCCATCCTCGGCCTTCCTCTTGCTCCTAAAACCAGTTAACCGGCCTTCACTCCGGTCTTCCAACACAGGTATCAGGTCCCTTCTCGGGGATGGGCAATGGGAGAGACTGGAGATAAGCTGGAGAAGAGGGGCGGGGAGGAAAGATGAAAGATAAAAAAGATAAAGGTAGAAGGAAAAGGGGGCGGGGAGGGAAGAGAGAGAGAGGGAGGGAATCCAAAGAGAGGAGGGGCGGTAATACGAGGCGGGGTGGATATCATCCTGGTTCCTCCTCTTCACCTCTCCGCCCAACTCCTACATTCCAGGTTGCCA
Source organism: Imbricaverruca yamaguchii (assembly GCA_034440575.1). NCBI lineage: Eukaryota > Metazoa > Arthropoda > Thecostraca > Neoverrucidae > Imbricaverruca > Imbricaverruca yamaguchii. The sequence continues at coordinate 48,271 of JAOTOL010000474.1, read as the reverse complement.
CCAATGGTCTCCTTCCTCAGTTCCATCCTACGCTCGCTCCCCTTTCCGACCCTAGTCCCATCCCCGAGCTCATGGCCCCTTCCCCGGTTAGGACACCGGCCCTTTCCGGGGAAGTGGAGCGACGATGGAAGGGTGGCCGGAAAGGGGACTGGGGAGGAGCTCGAGGAAGAAGACCGCGGAAGGGATTGGGTAATGGGGCCGAAAAACAGGGAAGGAACCTTTCCTGCCTCCTACCCGTACTACCTTTCCCCGGCTCCCTTCCTGCGGCGCAATTTCCCCACCTGCGGCGAGTTGGCGGTCGTGCAGATGGACGGCTCTCCTTCGAACACTATGACGCGATCAGCCAGATAGGTGGCCATGATGAAGTCGTGCTCCACCACGAAACCAGTCTTTTGGCGTGCAGAATGAACCTGCACGAAAACGACGTTGACAAGAAAGGACGCTTAACACGTACAATGAACAACCTTTCATTGTAAGTTGTGATGGAAAGGCAACAACGAGCACAGTCCCACCCCTTAGGTCCTGCAAACCAAAGCAGTTAGCACGACAGGGAACTTATCAATAGATCAATAGAACTTCTGACAGGCCGGGTCAGAAAAACTCCCAAAAGTCAATCGCTAAGGTCAAGTCATTCCAAGCTAACCGAACAGTAAGTCATCTCAGAACATGAATCTCCCTAGGCCCAAATAACTAACGGATTGGAGTGAATTTAACAGTCTCATGGGGTGATTACGATAGAAGGATGGCGCGTAAGTAACTCCTATGTTGGGATCGTCATCCGCACAAAATAATAACCGCGTCACGAACGCGAGTCCGTTGGTGCGATTTCAAGCAACAACTTTAACTTTGGAGGCCGATACCTGAGGAGCGACCGGGTAATATAGAAAAATACCATTTTACACCACGCGTAGTGAAAATATGCTATACACTTCGTCGTCTCGTAGCACTTTTCACTCACACCGCAAAAAAGTTGCATCCACCAAATACCTCCGGGCACAGACACCTCAGGGCTGTGCTCAATAACTGCCGGTATATAAAAAACCTACCCAACAGACCGAGATGTCCACGTGACATGTGACCAGTTAAACATCTCACTATATCACTTGGGCCACCACATGCAAGTAAAGAACGCGCTAAATGTTGTGCCAAAGTTCAGGCCTTGACTCACTTTGGTGGCAGCACCGACCCTGCTGTTGGCCACCTGCAGTTCGCTCATTCTTCAAAAGCATAGCACACTTTGCAACTTTTAGCACACGCCTTGAAAGGATATCACGCTGCCAGGTCTGCCCACGACGACATGACGACAGGCGGGAAGTCGCCGCGCTGTACTGACCTCTTGATGACCTTGGCGGCGACGAGACGCTGCTCCGAGTCGAGGTAGGCGGACGGCTCGTCGATCAGGTAGACGTCGGCCGGCTTGCCGAGGCACAACGTGATGGCCACGCGCTGCAGCTCTCCGCCAGACAGGTTTGGCACCTCCTGGTCTATGATGTCGTCGATCTTCATCGGCTTCATGACGTCCGTGACGAACTAGAAGAACATCGAGTTCCTTCACGACGCATTCAACTGCTAGATCGCGCAGCGTCGCCAACCTCCCACGCCGATTAATCGCGGGTGGATTTGGTAACTCTGTTAGTAGTATGCTTTCGAACTCACGATTTTACCATTCAAGAGTCCAATGCCGTATCGACCGAGCTACAGACTTACAATCGCATCACCTGAAATTGTATAACGATGCGCGTTTATTAGTATCGGCAACAGTGCGCATGTGTGTAGTATGACATCGGGTCTGACTGTACAGGCGCAGTGGTGGGCACAGCTTACCGAAAAGTTAGTTTCGCTAACCGCTAATCCGCTTACTAAAAAGTTAACTTCGCTAACGCTAAACCGCTAAAAATAGTTTTTTTTAGCGGAACCTAATGCTAACCGCTAGCTTGCATTATACGAATTTAGTTTCGGTTTGGTTCTTTGGCTCTAAAATCCTTAAAAACACAAATAATTAAAGTAACAAATTATTTATAGAAATAATTACATACACTAGTTATATAATTATAGTATAGTATAAGTTATACACTAGTTTACAATTACATTATTTCAACATACACTAACTATATTTACTTAATTAATTCAGAATTAATTCATATTAATCCCATATTACTTCAGAATTAATATGGGACCGTTTGGGATTGGATTGGATTGATTGTGACTTTACGACGCACTCAGCAGCTGACGCCATATGGCGTCGCTTGCCTCTCACCCTAGCATGAAGGGCGAGCATCGCGGGGAAATCGAACCCCGTACTTGCCAGACGCACAGCTTAACCGCTGAGATACCGACGCCCCTGGAACTCTATGGATTTTGGACATTCTGACGTATTTTACATTTTGGACCTTGGACCTTCTGTGGCACCCCAATGTTAGTGATGGTCGAATTGTGTTTTAGGGCGAGTTAGTCACGTTGGTCATCTTGTGCTCATTCACCCCAGGATTCTTGGCTGTTGAGACATTCTGATGCTTTATCATTATGAGGTTAGACATTCTAACGCTGCGTCCATGGTACACACGCTACTGTTAGAAACAAGGCACGAGTGACTTAAGATACACCTCGAAGCACCACATAGAAACTTTGGGAGGGTCGATGATTCAGCATGACCATTTAGTAGATTGCACCCATTCCGACGAACAAATGTATTAGTGGTGGCCAAACAGGAAGATCAGCAAACAATATACATACATTTCTTAAGTTTCTCCAACACACTTACACTAGGCAGTGGTTCATACTGTTGGATAAAAAGCGTCATGCTAGTTAGGTAATGTCGTTTGAAGCCCAATACCTTCGATAGCATACCGAAAGCCCCATAGGTGATACCAAGTGACACTTCGTAACATTACCGAAGAAAAAAACGTATTGTCGGGCTATTCGGCTCGTCAATTTCCAGGAAATCAGTAGAAAACCAAGAGATACGCATGATGAAATTTACCACACCGTGGTTCAATAGCACTGACATAATCATGCACAGTTCCATCCCAGGCTGGCAAGCCATGTTTTTTTATCACGAAGCAATAGCATACAAAATATTGTAACCTTCCAGACAAGACGCACCGACCGCGAAGCTGTATTTCACGCTTCTTCGATGCAAAAAAACGACCCACTCGCGGCAGAAGGACGCATATTAGTCAGTCCAACAACCTGGCAGCGAAGGTCACGGAAGGGTGGATGCAGAACCTGGCACCGATGCACCCGTCCTGCCGAAGACAATCAGGGCGGGCAGGTGCGTGCTCAAGTGATATGGGGCGCATGGCTGGCTGCTGGCCGCCGTGTCGGGTACACTAACGTGTCCGGCCGAGGCCTACCTGTGGGTGGATGTAGGCGTCGCGGATCTTCTCGTGTAGCAGCTGCCGGACAGTGCCGGTCGCCTTGGGCGATATCTTCTGCGGCTTGTAACTGATGTTCATCTGGGGCACGTCGGCTGGCAATGGACAGAGTGGTGGTGAGACGCCATGATGAGGCTGACAATGGACAGGGTGGTGGTGAGACGCCATGATAAGGCTGACAATGGACAGGGTGGTGATCAGAGGCCATGACAAGGCTCTACAATGGACAGGATGGGAGTCAGACGCCATAAGGCTGGCAATGGACAGGGTGGTGGTGAGACACCATAAGGTTGACAATGGACAGGATGGTGGTGAGACACCATGATAAGGCTGACAATGGACAGGGTGGTGGTGAGACACCATGATAAGGCTGACAATGGACAGGGTGGTGGTGAGACGCCATGATAAGCCTGACAATGGACAGGGTGGTGGTGAGACACCATGATAAGGTTGACAATGGACAGGGTGATGGTGAGACACCATAAGGTTGACAAGGACAGGATGGGAGTCAGACGCTATGACAAGGCTGACAACGACAGGGTGGCAGCAGTAGCCACAGTGATAAACTATTCGTGAACTAGGGTGGAAACACCACTTTCTGAACATTGAATCGGCAACCCCCACCGGATTATCAACATCCTGTTCGTGCTGAGTCGTTATGAAGTCTGCATATCTAATTTCCTAGCAGTCTCTTGTTCATAATTATCATGCTGATACCATTGTCGTTTGTGATGCACGAATATCTGTTAGCACAATTCCAGGTAAGATTATCTATGATTATCAGTTGATATGGATAGATATTTTGTATCGTTGTCGCTAAAATAGTTATCCCTTAATTAGGTATCTCAAAACGAAGGGGAATAGTTGAACGTAGAAGTACGCTGTTGGATCATAATTTGTTTTGTATCTGCTGTATTGCTGTATATGCGTGCCACGGAACCTCACACTGCCGGCCTCCACGCCCGCCACCAAAACACTCCCGCGCCCCCGCCGGCCGCGCCCACGGGTCGCCACAAAGGGCGGTACAGTCACTAACATTCACCGCACGTTACAGTCTCTGACACGGGGAGCAATCACACCAAGCAGTGCACGCAGCCAACGAGCACACCACCCCCTGATTATCAAAAAATCACAAAACACACCTGCCACGAAACATCGCCTACCGTCAACAACAACTGTGTGTGATCATTCGCAACAAAAGAACCTTCGCGGCTGTGGATCGCGCCTACTGCGCCGAAGTGGGGGAGCGCTTTCAGCCGCATCACTCCCCACGGCACTGCCCTCCTCATCAGCAGTGTTGCATCGCACATACAGTGGCTCGTCGTTATCCGTGTCGCTAGCATCAGCGTTTTCCCCATCCGACGCTTCACCGCGTCGTCGCACATTCTTCACATGCCACGGCACCCCATCAATCTCAACCACCTGCCGCGAGACAACACCTGTCACCGTGCCGCGACGCGAGACGTCCGTGCAGCGCGTTCCCGGGCGCCGCATCCAGACGCGGTCACCAACGCAGAGCTGCATCCCGTCGGACACGAGCGGGCGCACCTCGACTGCCGGTTCGTCCTTTTGCGGAGACCGGATGCAGTCTCTCACTGTGTACCGATACACGCCGGCTGCAGGCGCCGAATCAGCGCTCTCCCCATCACGGGGCGTAACGTTGTACAGGTGTACAGCCTCGGGCACGGAGCACCTGCGTCTCGCTGCGATCACTTTGACTGTCCTGTGGCAGCGCTCCACCACGCCGTTGCCTCCTGGCTCGTGCACCGCGCGAAACCGAAGGCTGACTCCCCATCGCGCCGCGAGAGCAGCGATCTGGCGGCCGCGGAACACAGTGGCGTTGTCGGTCAAAATCTCTAGCGGAGCCCCGCGCTCCAGGAAAAGCTGCTCCAGGTGGCCTGAAATTTCGGCGGCATCAGCGCGACGCAGCTGGCGCCAGACACTGAAGCGCGAAGGTCCGCAGTCGCTAGCAGAGAGGTAACTCTGTCCCCGGTGGTGCGTGACGTCGATGGCGACGCGCTCCCACGTAGCAGCTACACCAAGTGAGCCACGTCGCCACCGTACCGAAGCCGGGTCAATGGAGCGACAGACGTCACAGCTCTCCACCGCCGCACGCGCTGCCGCCCGCGTGACGTCACGTGATACGTCTCGCCGCGCAAAGTAGAGCGTTCGGCGAACACCAGGGTGCCCAGCCAGCTCATGCACCGTCCGGACCAGCTCAACTAGCGCGTTCTCAGCACTGATGTACCCGCGTGCTGCACCTCCAGCGACCGTCACGTCTCCAGTCTCCTCGCAGGCGACAGCGCCCCCCCGGCACGCCGTCAGTTACCACCGGACCGCGCAGCCACACCTTCGGCACTCGAGTGAGAATGTCCGCTCGGTTCTCCTCTGACCGCACCAGTGTCACCGACGCAGTGAGCTCGAATTCATCCACGAGCTCTCGAATGACGGAAACGCGGCGGCGAATCAGCATCTCACTTGCTGCGCGCGTTCGGAGGCGAGCACGTCCACTCAATGCATCATCCACCCAGCGGTAGACGGTGGCCGAGTCAGTTCTCAGCTCAACCTCCTTCGCACCCCAGGCAATGGCCAGATTCATACCGCGGACGGCAGCATCTAACTCAGCCATGTTGATGTGCGTCTCCGCTGAGCCGTCCGGTCGTAGCCAGCACGCGTCCTCCATCACGCCGTCCTCCGGCGTCTCTATAACAACGCCGGCCGCTATCGAGCTGGCATCGGCCCAGACGATCGCGCGGTCCCCGCTCCAGCACCACGGGCCTCGCGCCGGGTCAGCATCCGCCAGCCGCTTCCACACGTGGGCGATCTGGCCGTGCAGGGCCGCGTCGTCAGTGGTGTCATCCCAGCCGCTGGTGACTTCGTTCACGTGCCGCTTCAACCAGGCAGCGGCCGGCCTCAGCCAGCCGCAGACAGGCAGGTGGGCTGTCAGCCGGCCGCACCATGCGAAAACAGCACGGCGAGTCACCCGGTCCGGCGGACTCGGGATGGCGCTGTCGCGCGACCACTGCAGCTCGCCAGCAGCGCGCTGCACGCGCAGCCCCAGCATCCGGGCGCCGTCCTCAGCCCGCGCTGGTGGCTTGCACTCCAACCCGAAGCGTTTGAAGTGCTCCGCCACGTGTTCGGCGCTGACAATGTCCTCATCGACGAGTAGGTCGTCGACATATGGAGAGACTGCTCGCTCCACGGCCGGGTTCTGCGCCAAGACGACCCGGACAACAGCCTTCATCACAGCCGGCGCCACATTCAGACCGAATCCAAGCCGCGTTAGGCTGTACCGCCGACCGCGAATGATGACTGTTTGGTACGGCCAAAGCCGTCTGTCGAGTCGCAGCTGCAGGTACGCCCGCCTCAAATCCACCACGGCGACGCGCCGGCCATGTCGGCGCCACCTACGCAGGTGCTCAGCACAGACGTCGGCGTCAGCAGTATAAGCCGCCACGTGACTGTTAAGCTCCCGCATGTCGAGCACTGGGCGCACCTTCTTCGCCTGTGGTACCGCCATCAGAGGCACAAGCCCCCGTGGCGAACCATCCCTCTGCTCATCGTAAGGCTGCAGCCAGCCATTTTGCAGCCAGCTTTCAAGTTCCTCATCGTACTCCTGTCGCACAGATGGGTTTATCTTGTATTCGGACACGCTGTTTGTGAGACACGCCGGCCCGACCCCATTCGCCCACTTCCATGCGACAGTCCAAGCCCCCGAGTCGTTGTCAAATTCTGCCGTGAAGTCTTTAGCGTCCACCTTCAGCTCAGTCACTGAGCCCCGCCGGTCGCGCTCGCCTGAGCCGGTCACGCCGGTCGCGCTCGCCTGAGCCCCGTCGACTGCGGGCGCAGAGTCCGCCGCTTCACGGGTCGCGACTGCGCCCGCCAGCGCACCGCCGGCAGCAGGGCATTGCGTTGAGCCGAGCTGAACGTCCCTTGGTGATCCCACTCGCACACCTCCCAACCTGACGATGCCGCTCATGCCAAGCACCAAGTCCACCCCCATGGGACGAGCCGCCACCACCAAAGTCGTGAGCGTTACCTGGCGGCCTTCAATGCTCACTGTGACTTCACCGATGCCCTTGCCAGCAAGAGCATCACCTCCTATTGTGGTAAGTACAACACGCCGGGGCGACCACCGTCTGCACCGATCCACATATACAATGTTATCGGTGCAGCCGGTGTCCACAAGCACGTCGCAAGGCCGCCCGTCCACCACCATCTTCAGCACTGGTAGCGCGCCTCTCACTGCACGGGAGACGGCGCTGGCGCTGAAGCGCCGCTCCCCGGGCCGTTTCCCTCCGGACAGGCTGCAGCCAGGTGGTCCAGTGAACCACACGTCCAGCAGCGGCGTCCTCGCCGGCGTCTCGGGTCACGCGCAGACAGATCTCGCTCCCCACTCCGGCTGGTCGTCCCGCCACGCGCTGCCGCCGCCGCCGATGCGACTCGCTCGTCGCTCAAGACGGCACGGGTGCGCGCCAAAACGCCCACCAGGTCAAGGGCCTCTGCGCGCGAGCCGGCTCGAATGGTCTGGCGCACGGCATCGGGTAGACCAGCGACGAAGGCGCAGGAGAGTGCTTGGTCCGGTATACCACCGAAGAGGGTCGCCAACCGCCGGAGATCCGCCAAGTACACATCAGCTGACTCTCCCAGTTGAAGGCGTCGGCTGACAAAGGCGTCATACGCCGCGTGTTCATCAAGAGCGAAGGCTGAATACAACACCGCGCGCACAGCTTCTAACGAGCGGCGACTCTCCGCCGATAACTGCGACCACACGGCGAATGCCCCGCCGGTCAGCCGCAGGGGCAGCACTGTTGCCAAAGCGACGCCGCGCAGCTCGCACAACATTTCTGCACGCATCCACCACTCCACGACGTCTGCAGTCCCGTCATATTCCGCTATGACACGCACATCGAAGGCACCACCACCGACCGGTACTGCCACCACCTGGTCGCCAGGCATATTTGCCGAAATAGCTTGTATCTGCTGTATTGCTGTATATGCGTGCCACGGAACCTCACACTGCCGGCCTCCACGCCCGCCACCAAAACACTCCCGCGCCCCCGCCGGCCGCGCCCACGGGTCGCCACAAAGGGCGGTACAGTCACTAACATTCACCGCACGTTACAGTCTCTGACACGGGGAGCAATCACACCAAGCAGTGCACGCAGCCAACGAGCACATGTTTTTGAAGAGCTTGTAAGTTATCTAAAGTGGCATCGTTTGTAGTCAATTTCGCCATCCTACTGTACTCGTTTCGACACCTCACACCTAACGAAAAAAAACAATATTTTAGCACTGTGTAGCCATGATAAGACATAAAGACATAAAGACATAAAAGATTAGTGCAACTATGAGCCACAAGGACCCTTATTGGTTGCACTCTGTACACTGAACCAGTTGCCCACCAAATCTGTCAATCTGCCCTCCCTGTAATACTGAAAAGCAAGCCCTCTATTCTCATGATTGTCTATGCTGTTTTTGAAGATGTTCAATGTGCTGCTACTGACAATGTTTTCTGGCAGCTGGTTCCAGTGTTCTACTACCCTGTTGGTGAAGAAAGTCTGCCTTAACCTTGTTCTGCTGTGGTTAACTTTAATTCTGAATTTACGACCTCTAATTGCATCATTTCTGTTCAATTCAAACATTTCCCCAAGATATCCCCTCTCCAGACCATAGACAAATTTAAAGACCTCGATAAAGATCTCCTCTCAGCCTTCTATATCTAAGTGAAAACATATTCAATTTCTTCAATCTTTCCTCATATGCCAGGTTGCTTATACCATTAACCATTTTTGTAGCCCACTTTTGTACTCTCTCTAAAAGCCAACAATCTTTTTCATAGCTAGGAGACCAAGCTTGGATGCAGTATTCAAAAGGTGGCCTGAAATATGCACGGTAAAGCTTCCTGATGACTTCCTCACTTCTGTATGATAAATTCCTATTTATTGCCCCGAGCATTCTCAGTGCTTTCTTCCTGGCTTCCTTGGTCTGTGCTGATGCCCCAAATTTTGTGTTTAGAATAACACCTAAATCCTTCTCCTGTTGAGTCACTGATAGCACTTGGCCATCCATCAAGTATGGAGCCTTCATATGCTGCTTACCTACATGCATGATTTTGCACTTATCAAAATTATATTTCATTTGTCATTCTTCGGACCACTTCACAAGTTCGTCTAAGTCTTTTTGCAGCGAGATATGCTCATTTTGACCTGTTATTGCCCTTAAGACCTTCAAATCATCCGCAAATTTCAAAGCTTTACTGCTTAGACCACTTTCAATGTTATTTACAAATATAATGAACAGTAGTGGCCCCAGTACTGACCCCTGGGGGACTCCACTGAGAACATTTTGCCATGATGACTTTGTACCATTTAGCATCACTCCTTGCTGTCTATCTGAAAGCCACAACCTATCCATTTTAAGATACTACCTGCAATACCATGGGACTGAAGCTGTATCATTAACCATTTATGGGGGTACCTTGTCAAAGGCCTTACTAAAGTCAAGATATGCTACATCAGGCTGACAATGGAAAGGGTGAGAGTCAGACGCCATGACAAGGCTGACAATGGACAGGGTGGCCAGCAGTAGCCATGATAAGGCTGACAATGGACAGGGCGATGGTGAGACACCATGACAAGGCTAACAATGGACAGGGTGACAGTCAGGTGCCATGATAAGGCTGACAATGGACAGCGTGGTGGCCAGACGCCATTATAAGGCTGACAATGGACAAGGTGGTAATCAGACACCATTATATGGCTGACAATGGACAGGGTGGTGGTCAGACGCCATGATACAGCTGACAATGGTCAGGGCAGTGGTGGGACAGAGTGGTGATCAGATGCAATGATATGACTGATAATGGATAGGTGGCAGTCAGACACAAGGGCAGGTGGTAGGGTTGGACTCGCGGGGGCCCAACTGGGCGCCGATACACAAAATTTGATCGATGTTATTTACATTTTTCGGTCGTATGGTGTTGTCTGTAATAGTAGAGTCATCTGGCATACTTGTGTGGAATGATAGCCACCTAGCCTGCCTGTGTGGAAGGGTAATCACCTGACATAATGTGTGTAATAGTAGTCACCTAGCCTAACTACATGGAAGGGTGATCACCTGGCGTAGGGTGTGGAACAGTAGTCACCTTGTGTAATAGAACAGTAGAGCCACCTAACGTACAGCCGTACATCCGGTTGTTTGCGTGCCGACAGGCGGCGACGCCTAATAAGACGATGAGAAGCACACCGATAAAAATGATTGATGCGGTGACTAATGTTGGCGGGACGGAGGCGAAGCCGGCCAGGTGAGGTCGTCTATGAACCAAGGGTGAAGGAAACTGCCGTGTAGCGTCAGGCTCATTGACAGTGGCAAATCAAGCATAACACCACAAAACACGGCATAGCGGCAACGCCGGCCATTTGCCCCAGCGCATAATAATACCGTGTTTTGTCATACATGCGAGAGGGTCAGGGCCAGGCAACGCGAGGGTTCGATAGCGATGGCAATGTGAGAAAAGCTACCCATCTGCATGTTTACCAGCGCGACGTGAGGTAGCACACTTTACTGGTTTTCAGAGCGACACGCATTAGAAAGTACTGAGCGTGGCACCTGAGCCTTGGCTGCAGGTCAGATTGTTCCAGTTTGCCGATTTCAAAAGTATAAGTGCACCATGCTGAGCCCGAAGGCCGGCGCAGAAATGCACAGGCTGTCATCGGCAAGGTATTGGAGTTCCGGAGCACATCGACCAGACGTGGCCATTTAGCGCCCAATACAGCGGCTGGCAGACGCGACCAGAATTGCCAAAGGTCTGCTATGTTCATTGCTCTCGTTCGCGTGTGCCTGCGTCGGGAAGTACACATTTGGCAACCACGAGTCGTGACGGTTCATCGGCACATCGTCCCTCTCTTGCGGCACCTGATGGCTAGGCCCACCCGTCCAGCCATCAGGTGGCATGTAAGCTCAGCTCACACTACAGCCTTCCCGCCACCCCGTGCCACCAGCCGCGTCCAACAACTCACCTGCGCCTTCGTCGGGCGCCAAGCGGCCGGCCATCATCCTGATGAAGGTGGTCTTGCCGGTTCCGTTCTCGCCCAGCATGACGAGGATCTCAGAGTCGGTGAAGTCTCCGGCCTCCACGGTCAGATGGAAGTCGCCCATCTTCTTCCGCATGTGCGGGTACGTGTATCGCGCCAGCCGCTTCACCTGCGGTAGGATGGACAACAGTCCGTGAAGGTACGGGGCGGCCAGCGACTGGCCCCACAACAGCGACTAGCCACCGCACCTTATTAGGCATACAGTCCGTCGGTTATCAGCAGCTTCCCCTCGCGTTCTGACACACCGGTGCCGGATCAGAGATCGTACCCATCACCGGACACCACCTGTCCCCTTAAGGAGCTAATTCTGATGCTATGAAGACGAGCGTCGTATCGCCTGTGACACCTTAGGGTCAGACCAGAGACCTGAGGGTAGGCTGACCTGAGACCGCTACTCACCTCCTCCTCCACAGCCGACTCAGACACCTTGAATATGAGCGACGTGTCGCGGAAGCGCAGGTTCTCGGTCGGCACGTGGCCATCCAGGAAGATGTTGATGCCTGCCGACATGGCAGACTAGATCAGCCAACCAGTCCAGTGACGGTGTGGGCGGCGCCATTAGCCGTGAATGTGCGTCAAGTGTGTCGTGAACCAACCAATAAACAAACAGTCCAGTGACGATGGCGTGACGAGCGAGGTCAGAGGCAGGTCAGTCGTGTCCAGGTGGTAACACTTTACCGCGCGATGACTAGGCAGGGGCGATGCGACGACCAAATCACATCAATACCAGCTGATAGACTGTCATATGATTTCCACGACGACCAGCATGGTTGTCATGACGACCCGGCTGTTCGCTATGATGACCAATGCATCAATACTAACCAACAGGCTGCCGCATGGTTGTCATAACGACCAGAGAGCATAAATACCAGCAGGCAGGCTGCAGCGTGATTGCCATGACGATCCGGAAGTCAGAGCATCACTCAGGGCGGACGGTCACATTGCGCAACGTCAGCACTTCAACAAAGCAGGCAGCTCGGACCAAAACGAATGGTGGCCGCCGCCTCTCATTTACCAAGGCCCACCTGACGCGTCACCGCCAGCAGCACGCACCTTCGCGGACCGAGAACGGCATGGTGACCACACCGTAAACGCCGGGCTTGCCGTACAGGCAGCAGATGAAGTCGGAGAGGTAGTCCAGCACGGACAGGTCATGCTCCACCACGATCACGTACCTGGCGAGCCGGCCGGGTCGGGTCAGGTCATTTCAACTCGGCTTCAGTGTGCCAAAGCACAAGTCAACCTACCGCGACACATGTGGCTCACACAGCAGGCATCGGGTCAACTAGCATCGCACTCGACTGAGCCTACCAGACCGAGTGATTCCGTATTGGTTCGCTATGATGGACACATACAAAGCATCTGCTGATCAATTTGCAGGGCAATTATGGAAACAAACATGTATTATAAGTCAGGACAAGCACAAATACATATCGGAAAGGATTGAATTAGCATATATTTGACTATTCCCCTCTGATATATTGAAGCCAGGAGGCATGTGGATCCAATCTACATTCCCGTCCATTCTTGAAACACGGTAAACAGACATACCATCTTCGCCGAACTCATGGGCAACAGGACTTCTGTATCTCCAACACACAACGGTCGCATTAGAATAACGACAGGAACAACTACGCCACACATCGTCCAATATGAGGGCACCAGGTCGACAAATGTCACATGTCAATGCAACGATCGCAATTTATCGCGCAACTCAACACCACACCGCACCATGACACACGACCCTACACCATGCATGACCTCACACATACAGGACCACAATTCCACAACACATCAAGCGCGATCTCACAATACACCACATTAAACCACTGCAGAGCATCCAACATGTTACACCACCTTACACATTACAACACACCACGTTGCTCTACACCACACATTACTCTACATCACGTACCACCTCTGTGACGAACCCGACTAGCGCTTCTGATCAGCGTTTAGGAGGTATTTGGATTTAATTCTCAACTCGGGCAGACGTTCTCTCGACCGGCTCATACCCAGCAGATGGGAGTCACTTGGGGACAGGGTGTTCACTGTGCCAGGGGACTAACGCTGACCGGCAGAGCCCGCGACATCAGACTCTCCGAACAGATCCTCCGGCCAGATGGCACGGCGTCGCCGCGTGCCACCAAAGCAGCTTTCTGCTCACCTAGCCCGAGAAGTCGGGATAGCACGGTTGTGTGCACACTGTGCTATGGAGGGCATTTGGCAGCAAGTATACGAATAAGACTGCCTCAGAATGGTAACGAAAAATTAGACGTTTACGGTGTGTATAGGGTGTATGTATGTCTGAGTATGCATGAAAGGATCGCCCGGTGGGTGCGCCTTTTCAAATACACATTACATCACATCCATTTCTGCACTGACAAATTATTCGTGAGATAGGGTGGAATGTACCACCTACTGAAAAATGACAATACAACCTTCCCAAATAACTATCGACATCTTGCTTCTTGATGTGTTTGTGAAGTGTCTGTCTCGTTTCCTAAACGTAGTTTGTGTGTATCATGATTATGCTTACCATTATAGATTACATGTATTGTACTGAACGCGATTTCAAGTAGACCACTCGTGATATGGTCTACTGTTCAAGAGAATTTGCTGATAGTATGCCATTCTTATCATTGTCATTAGCATAAATATCCCTATAATATGTCTCCCAAAATAAACTAAACAGTTGCACATATAAACAGGCTATGGGCTCAAAATTGATTTTGAAGGGCATAAACAATATTGTCAACGACGTCACTTCCACGGGGAAGATTGGCATCTTCGTGGACTCCTTTGTACATCTCACACCTAACGAAAAACCAATATGTTTAAGCTGCATTGCTGCATTTGTTTTGTAAACCAGAATGTGGGGAGGAAAACTTATGGAGGAAAAAATCGGAGAGTATATTTCTTCAAACATGTTGCATTAGAATACCAGTTGGAGCTTGATGGTGAATCTTGAGCACAACAAAAATATAAGAACAATCTATTTTTGCAATCCTGACCACATCGCCACACACATGCCACCACATCACACACAGCTCTAGACCACACCACAATACAAAAGACATGCCACCAAATCACACCACACTGCACACGACACGCCACCACATCACATCACCTACTACACCACACCACATGACATGGCACCACATCACCTACTACAACACACCACACTGCACAGCACACGACAGGATATCACATCACCTACTACGACACACCACACTGCACACGACATGACACCACGTCACATCACCTACTACACCACACCACACTGCACACACGGCACCACATCACCTACTACACCACACCACACTGCACACACGGCACCACATCACCTACTACACCACACCACACTGCACACACGGCACCACATCATCTACTACACCACACCACGCTGCACACGACACGCCGCCGGATCTCACTTTTCGGCCGACACTAGGTTGCGGACGCAGATGGCGCAGCGCAGACGCTGCTTTACGTCCAAGTAGGAGGAAGGCTCGTCGAACATGAAGATGTCCGCCTTCTGGATACACACCATGGCGCAGGCGAACCTCTGCAGCTCTCCACCGGACAGATTCTCCACGTTCCGACTTCGTACGTTGTTCAGGTCTGTCGGACATGCACTCGGGTCAGCTCTGAATGGCTCGGAGGCAGGTAAAGGCTGCCGATTCAGGCCAGGGTAGACTTTCCAGACCTCAGAATAGGCTGAAATATCTCACGGGTGTCGGCTGAATCCTCAGGTCAGGCCAGAAATGACTAGACCATACCAACTAGCTTGTTTTCAGACGTTGATATGGAAGCAGAACTGGTCAGGTAAATTGCTCACTTAAGATTATCAAAATGAGTGACTACATGGGCTTAGGGACATATGATGATCAGAACCGCGTCAAGTACACTGTGGGCTTGGTTCATTACAGGTGGGTTAAGTGATACAATACCATGCCCAGGATTTATATTTGATTTGAAACGCCGGACAGGGCACTCTCCCAGGGAATGCGCCGCCAAGCAGGGCAGTGCACTAACCAAGCTGGTTACAGATCTCGACTTGATTGAGCATTTCGTCCTTCTTATCCAGCAGCTGTTGTACGGAACCCCGCACGGCCTTCGGGATTTGGTCCACATATTGCGGCTTGATGATGGCCTTGAGATCGTCCTCCAGGATCTTGGTGAAGTAGTTCTGCAGCTCCGAGCCGCGGAAGTGCTGCAGTATGTCGGTCCAGTCTGGCGGGTCCTGCGGGCATGACGACACAGGGTGAACACCCAACCGACAGCAGCCAGTCGGCAGCCTCCATTTGTACACATATGCTTGTGTGCTTCCACCGCACGATTTGGCACGGTGAATTTGTAAAATGAAATACAGAGCCGCTAGTGACCTTACGAGTCAGCAGCGAGCGAATGCACGCCGCCCAAACGCTGACGTCGCACCCGCAAGTATCGTTAAATAAACAATCGGGCACGCCAAGCGACCGACGACCAGCGGCGTACACGCCGGCGGGCGGCGAGGTTCGAGGGGACGAGTAGCCCAGGGGTAAGTTGCCCGTCTCCCAATCGGAAGATTGTGGGTTCGAGTCTCACCTGTCGTTACGCTGCACCTGCGACCAATCGGCGTGAGAGATTGGCGACGCTACATGACTCAGCGGTCGATGTGTCGCAAAACCAGTAACCACCACCGCGACGAGGTTAGTCTCGCCGCAATAATACATTAGTCGCGACACATCGTGCAACATACCACTCACTGAATACTGAATTGACATCCTTCCCAACAGAGTGTCGACATCGTGCTTCTTGGTGCGTGTTTGTGAAGTGTCCGTGCTTCGCCTCTAATTATATCTCGTTAACAAGTGTCATGATTATGCTCACCATAACGGATCCGGCATCGTGATAACAAACATCCCGTAGCGCAATTTCACGTGAAGGAACTACCTATGATATGCTATGTTATACATTACCAGTTTATAGCATAGATGTTTGCATCATCACCGTTGCTAACGGTGTTTGGTACCTAGAAATTAGGTACCTCTCAAAACATGCAAAGCACGATTAACGATATGTACGCAATTGTCTCAAAACTGGGTGTTCAGGACTTCACAATTTTGTAATGGATAGTTCCATAGCGATTTTGACATTCTACCGTATTCGCTACATCTCACATCTGACAAGAAATCATCATTTTAACAATCTAAGTGCCAAAGTGTGCGGGTTCTAAGTGTCAAATCAGTTCATCGCGACGTCTGGCGCAGAAAGAATACCATTAGTGCAAGCGTCGTGCCCTCAGAGAACCGCCGGCCGCATTCACTACTCACGTTGAACCTGCCCAGGTTTGGCTTTTGTTTGCCGGCGAGGATCTTGAGTGCGGTAGACTTGCCGATGCCGTTTGTGCCGACCAGACCCAACACCTCGCCGGGTCGCGGGATCGGCAGACGGTGCAGCTTGAACGAGTTCTGCGAGTAGCGGTGCGTCGTCTCCTTCTCCAGGTTGCTCGGCAGATTGATGATATTGATCGCGTCAAAAGGACATTTCTGGCCACACACAAAGCGGAAGTATTACAACAGAGCAGCAGTGGTACCACAGCGGTTTTTCGTCAGGTGTGAGATATCGACACGGGTACAGTAGCATGTCGACATTGGTCATGAACACATGCGTAACATATTGTTCAAGTTCTTCAAGGTCACTTTTTTAGCTTATGGCCTAAACAAAGGTGTATATTATTCGTTTACTTTGGAAGACACTATAAGTAGGGACACGTATATTAGCCATAACGATAACAATACCATACTATCGGAAAATGGTATTGCATGACAGACCACGTCATAGGTACTACGAGATGGTAGATATGTCTATTTACCTACAATTATACTACGAGATGTCGAGCATCCCAACCCGTAATGATGAGCATAATACTTATATACGAGAACATGTCAGAGACGAGGGATGGATACATCATAAACATAAATCAAGAAACACGATGTCGCTACTTCTTTGAGAAAGATAACTAACGGATGTTCAGTAGGTGGCAAATTCCGTCCTACGTCACGAATAATTCGTATGTGCAGAGCAGACTCGACACTTATCACAGGAACTAGTCAACGGTCCAGGAATTGGCAAGCGAAAACGTGAGGACGAATGTTCACCAGACATGCATGCACTACTAGGTTACCTAGTCGGAAGCTTGAGCAGCCTAAATAGCCGGGAAATATTCCTAATAAAAAGGAACGGGCATGCACCTCACATAAGCCACGGATAGCATTCCCCGCAGGTAAGAAGAAGAGAACGCATCATGAATACACCTGATAACAATCGCACTACTGAAATAACATTGCCTGTTGACGGTACACAAAAGCTCGTCAGCAAACACAATGGTGTATGGAATGCATATTTCATATTAAAGAAGCCTTAGAGAAAAGCATACTGGCAGGAACGAGAACGAGACGTTCACCACCAATACGCAAGGGAACATCACGTCAATTCAATTATAACCTATCGCGTGAAACTTCCGGAGTTTGCGCAATGCACAGCAGGGAAATTGCCCCTCTCCCCTGGGAGTAAAATCGACAAGAGCTGCAACCGAGCACAATTCGGGGTATGACTTGAGAAAAGCTCGACCACGGGGTGATCTGATCACAGAATCCGGGCCAAACGACGCCAATCTGCCACCATTGCGTCTTGCTGGGTGAACCACCAGCGAGGTCCGAAAAGTTGCGTGTGTTGGGTGAACCACCAGCGAGGTCCGACAAGTTGGGTGAACCACCAGCGAGGTCCGACAAGTTGCGTGTGTGTTGGGTGAACCACCAGCGAGGTCCGACAAGTTGCGTGTGTGTTGGGTGAACCACCAGCGAGGTCCGACAAGGTTCGTGTGTTCAAGTTCCGAGGGACTTCGCAATATTATTTCTTCTATTTAGTTCGCCTCGCGAATTTCGCGCCCACATGCAAGTATATCATCCGTGCTGTGAAGTAAATCGTCTGCAACATTCCTTGGTGCACGAGTTAAACTGGCTAAATAGTAAGTTCCATGTTCTCATGGTACTTTATCCCACGGCATTTACCATTAGAGCCACGGACCCAGCGCGACGCTGTTTCTCGATGCACATACTGTGCGGTCAACAATAGCACTCTATTAAATACAGTCGGAACCTATCCCCTTATTTTTCCCATTCACGAAAAGATAGCTGCGACAATCATGAGCGCTTCGGTTTAATTGTTAAGACGCAGAGAACCCCCCTAAAAAAAATGGAGGGAGAAGCAAGTTACTTGCCACGGGATTAATACAGTGTAGTTTAGATTCTTAAGGATCCAAACTACATTACGAACTTATCATGTATATCCTAAGTGAGTCACATCATATGCGATCTTCACAGTTGACAGAAAGCTTCACATACAAGAAAGACACTGTCGAATACCTATTATGATCAAAATTGGTTCGGAAGCTGACACCGATGACAGCGGGACAAAGGCATGAGGATCTTGCATGGATAAATTTGAACACATTTGACTACATCTACCAATGACGATCCTTTGGTCTCGAACCTCACTAGCCCGCGCCGTCTTTGCGGTCAAATCCTCACACCCCTTCTCGAGGTGGATTAGTAACCCTCCTAAAATCCAAATTAAGCATCGCACGAAAACTAAAGAGGTGGCATTGGAAAGCGCTCGAGTAGGGTCCGGGTCCACCCCAAGACAATTTCCCCCACAAAAATGACGTCACCAGGGGGGGCTAGATTTTCATGACGTTTCACAACTTACATTATGGTTTTGGCTCTGGGGAGTTCATTTTGGGGTATATGAAGATTTTTTTATATAGAATGAGAAAAGGACAGCGAAATCGACCAGGACTTTATTTACCCCCCCCCACAAAAAAATGTTTTTTTTTTAATTCCAAAATTTTGAGTTGTCAAGTATTCTTTAATTTTCCCTTTGCAATGGGTAGAGCAGACCGAGAAACGTTATTGGAAGTCAACTTGCACTAATAAAAAATGCTTACTTTAGCCAAAATCCTCTATGTGAACTGCAATTTGGCAAATACGCAAAATTTATGTAGTCAAAAACGTAAAAATTGAAAAATTCCACTCGTACGTTTTGTTGCATCCATAGATAAGCAAACGACGAGTTTCATTAAAACATCTGTATCCGTAAAGCGTGACGACTGGTTGAACTTTTTTGGAGGTGACCTGGCTTGACCTTGACTAACTCGTTGACCCTAATGACCTGACTTCAAAATTTTGAATCAGCATGCCAAATTGATGTGGGAAAAGGTATGTCAAATTTGGGCACGCTTCCGCGCGCCGTTCGTCCACTACCTGCGAAAAACCTGATGTTGGGGGGTTGAAGACCACCCCCGAGACGGGACGGTCTAGAAGAATACCTCGAAATTCCAAATAACTGAAACCGAACATTACCATATTTCATGCTGTCACCAGGTCAATGTGATTATGCTACTCCAAATCATTAATTTGTACTTGCTGGAACTTCGGCATCCTTTTTCTCAAATCTTCCCATCTAAATGCGAAATAATTAGAAAGTGAAGGCGCACCATGTTATATCTTGTCAGAGCAATGATACGCTAACCATGAGCTAACAGCCAACTAAATTACCCTACATCGCAGCGCGATGTAGGGGTGGAGCATTTCCTATTGATCCGCTTGATACGTTTCTTGAGGAAACTCCTGAACAGCTCACGCCATCGCTTCACGTGTCACATACCATCCGAAAATTGATGAGCGCCCATTGTCTCAAACAAATATTGATATGGGTTCATCAGATAGCGGAGCTAGAGAGGGTCCAAGTCAGGTAACGACCTCGCCTCAATCAGATTTCTAGATATGCATTGAACTATTCTTCGGAGGCGACTCGCTTCCGAGATATAGTCAAACGTCACAAGATACAGTCAAACGTGACAGATAGGTGTATAGAGAAATTATCAAATAATGATGCAAAAATACAAAATGTGACCTCAGGCCATGGTCCTAGGTCGGTTGAAGACCAGGACGAAACCAGGACGAAAATACTTGTGTGCGAAACGTTGCCACTCATCAATATTTTGGAAAACCACGAATAAATGTACTGGAAATATGTTCTCAAAATGCATGCCAGGTTTCAAGTCCAACATCAGTTCAGGTCACTGAGATATGGCCTGAAGCGTCCTGTAGGTAAATGTATTACAGGTGCCTTATGGGCAAAAAATACGTATTAGTAAGAGGTAAAAATGCAAAACCAGGGATTTATTACACCCCGAGTTCATTTCGGATACCATTGTGGTCCCACAGTTCCATTAACAGTCTATGATCTCCCACGAAGAACATCGAGGTTGGTAGAAATCATTATCTTTTTCGTGACACTCATTAACACGCGCCCTGGAGGGGGCGAAATCCGCCCACCCCTCCGGTTTTTCGTAGATAACTCCAGATTTTGCCAGCCGATATACGCCATTGTTTGTGTACCTGCCAATAAATGACCGGCGCGTTGTTTAAAGTAAGAAAAATGAAAATCGATCGAAAATTTTTCGAGTTAGGGGTCGCTAAAGTCAAAAAATTTTCTCAGCGCCAGACCACAAATATCGGCGCTGATGCGCTTCCCGTATGTCAGCAAGAAGGAGGTGTTCTTGGCAAAACTGGCGACTTGTTTGATGCACATTGCCATGCTACATTGTTTCAAAGTCATGTCAAGTCACCGAGGTCAAGTCAGGTCAAGTTCATGACAGGTTGGACACACGCCCTGGAGGGGGATGGCAAATTCCGCCAACCCTTCCGATTTTTTGTACATAACTCCATATTGTATCGGTCGATATACGGCAAATGTTTGCTTAGAAATGACAGGCGTATTGTTTAAAGCAAGAAAAATGAAAATCGGCCGAAAAGTTTTAAAGTTAGGGGCCGTTAAATTAAAAACAATTCGCAGCGCCAGACCACAAAAATCGGCGCTGGTGCGCCTCCCGTCTATTGGCAAAAGGGAAGTGTTCTTGACAACACTAGCGACTTGTTTGATGCATATTGTTATGCTACATAATTTAAAGGTCATGTTAGGTCGCCGAGGTCAAGTCAGGTCAAGTTCATGACAGGCTAATGGAATCAAACTTGGTGAACTGGAATGTGTTGTAAATGCAAATGACTGTCATGCGATTGATGTCACTTTACATGCTGCTCCCTACACATCTCGAAATCTACTGTTTGTGATTGTGTGCCTAAGCGTTTCCATACTTTATTCATGTATTTCACTCCTTTCTTTGCGAAGTCGATTGTGCCGAGCCGCTCAACGGAACAGTCGGGTTGGGAGCCCGGTTCCGGTAACTTGAGTAGGCAATGGCCTAATAAAGTGCTCCTATATAGGTGACCTGAGGTGAAATGGCAAATCTGACATCTGTATTGCCTCATTAGTAATGTCCAAAACATCATTAATGCCAATTTTGGAGCATTTGAACACAATCACAGCGATCCATAACAATGACAAGCCAAGCCACGCAAAACCGGGAAATTTTGTTATTTTGACCTCATTTGACCTTGAAGATATTGACCTAAGGTCATGAACTTTGCACACAATAGAGTTCACTATCGCCCCCATCCGCCCTGCGAATTTCGTTGCTCTAGCCTTCATAGGAGCTGAGATCTTAGGGGGCGGAATCCGCCCCCTCCAGTGCGCGTTATTTTCAGAGGCCCTCCAGGGCGCGTGTTAAACTTTCTTTAGTCATCTGTGAAAAAAATGTTTTCTTCAATAGTTCATCACATATTTCCAGATGTATAACCTTAATGGATTGGTGATCTTGAAATTCCCACCTGCCATCTGCACTAGACTATGCCTTCAATTTACATAGCATCGATAATGAAGCACGAAATCGTATTTGCACAACCAGGGCTCGAAAACTACGGAAGACGGGCGACTGGATGCACCCTACGCACTACAATGATCTGCTTGACCTGACCCAGCTCTACCAAAAGAAGTCGATAAAATTGTCTTTAAAGAACTCTAAGTCTAACAATACCATACCATTTATAAGTCTAGCAATACCATTTCATGCACCACATCTCTATCTTCTTCAAAGCAAAAGTCAGTATAAGCATCCAACACACTGCGAGGTGTAGAAGAGAAGGGTTTGGGAATTGTGAACTTTGAAAAGGAACTTTGGGTTCCTTCACGAAGCATTCGACTGATGTGTCACTGTGTCGCCAACCTCTCACTTGGAACTCGGTAATCCCGTCAGTTGTGGGATTCCAACACATGATCTTACTGATCGAAAGCTGAACGCCCTAGTACATTTACCGAGGTTCGCTAGTCTAGGCCATCAGAATGAGCCAAATGTTATTGTGGATGAAAAAAGTAGGGCATACAACTAAGGTCATTATTGTCCGATGGCAGCCAACCGAAAATAGTGAAATAATGGTGTGAATGAGGTATGCTTGATGTGCATAAAATGACACTTTTATGAACAATTTCCTTTGAGCTACTTTGGCCTCTTTTGATAATGGCCAGCTGACGACAACCGTGCACCGAGCACGTTGTTTCGGCGGCCGCAACACATTACTGATGGAAGCACCCCACACGCTGGGCTAGGATTACCGAACAACCCGTCCGCCACATCATCTCACACCTACCACTGCAAGAACAATTAAACCGGACCAGTGCTGGATGCCGGTGGCATCCTGGACAGCCGACGATACCTTGATGCAGATGCCGCAGCCGATGCAGAGCTCCTCAGAGATGATGGCAATCTTGTCAGTGGGCGTCACTTCGATGCAGAGTTTGCCCATGCGCACCACAGGGCACGAGCGCTTACACTCCTGTCGGCATCGCTTGGGCTTGCAGCGGTCAGAGTTGACCACGGCTATCCTGGTGAGCTTGCTGCTCTCGTCCTCGTCTTTCCGTCTGGACATGATCACCCCGCGTCACCCTGTTGCAGAAGACGACCGTGAACAAACTGCCACAGGACGGAATCACTGAGTGATCCTTTCCACTTCCCTCAGCATAGTTAAAATTGGCTTTCCCATCATTACCTTGTGAAATAGCCTGTGCCGCCACGGCTAGTCCATCATATGTTTGATGGAATAATATACGCAACTTGGGGTGTAACTTTGTGTATTTGTGTATGCAAGGGAGGAGGGGGCACTGATTCGTTCAATCATTGATTGCCCCTCAATCATCGATTTGGCACGTAATCAGGCTGAAACTTAACCATTGGGCCTATGGGCATGCACTAGATACAAATAGTTTTACGGTAGCTTTGGGCATCAAAAAGGTAATTCATCCCACCCCTTATGGGGTAGGGGACACCACTATGCTTCATAAACAAGTACAATGGTGGGGAAAACAGGGGTACATTCGTACCATAGCAAAAATCATACTCCTTTATAATTATGCCCAATACACTGTATCACTATATCATTGTCAGATCATATTGTGGCAAAGTGGTGTTTATCCAAAAGGGGTAGCGACATCATATATTCACACGAATTTGGTAGTTGTTACTGATTACTGGACCTGGAGCCAGGGTTGATTTTGCACTTTGAAATTCTAGAAGTGGAAAGGATTGGATTGGATTGTATTGTGGCTTTACGACGGACTCAGCAGCTGAGGCCATACGGCGTCGCCTGCCTCTCACCCTGGCAGGAAAGGCGGGCATCGCGATGAATCGAACCCCATACCTCTGGCTTGCCAGACGCTCAGCTTAATCACTGAGCTACCGACGCCCCAGCAGATGTGGAGAGGATAATTTTTTGTGCAATTGAATATGGAGACACTAATTTTTCCCATACCTGTGACATGAAAATCTCAGTTTGCACTTTCCAGTGAATCTTGAGTACATTACCACAGAACAGCTCATTGCAAAACAGCACGCCCCTTCCCCCCCCATTCATTGAGAAAAATGAGAGTACAATGCTCTGGATGCAAAAAAAACGAGGAACGCTTTGTTTGTTTTTTCAACCTTGCTTGGACCTCATACATCGATCAATATTAGATCCACTTGATAACCTATCATAATGATATCCCTCCATAAGCCCATGCATTTGAACGGCTGTATCCGACCTGTAACCGATCCTATTTCCATATTTAAATCGGTGAGATGTTAACATTTGGCCCTATCTGCAACGTAAATGGATACATTAGACTAGCGACTGGTGAGGCTAGAGCCCACAATCTTTCTATTGTGAGACGGGCAACTTACTCCTAGATTACTCATCTCTGGCCCCAGATTCCATATTCACCCCAAAATTCGGTTTGGGCGAACTTCGAAATCGACACCATTTGTTGGTTGGATATTGGTTTCACGACACATCGACCGTTGAGTCATGTAGCGTCGCCAATATCTCACGCCGATTGGTCGCGGGCGAAGAGTAACGACAAGTGAGACTCGAACCCACAATCGACACCATTTTGAACAAATTGGTTATCAAAGCCAAATTGACGCGGTTTGATCTACTTTCATCTACGTGACATGCACCATGTGCAGTGCAGTGTCCCAAGCGGAATGTCAACGTGTGCAGTATCCAAAGCAGAATGTCCACGTGTGCAGAATCCCAAGCAGAATGTCCACTGTGCAGTATCCCAAGAACGTGAATAGTGAAGTCACATGAAGGTTGTGAAAATGTGTCCGGACACAGCCCGCATACACCGTAACAACAAAGGGTGGCTTGCAATAAGTGTTCGACTATACGTCCACATAAATGAAGCTCTGCAGATGAAATGGACGCAAAATTGTGCCTCTTGTGATGTTAGCATGACCAAATATGGCCAGACTGCATTGTTATCATGTTCGATTGAATTCAATATGTGTTGTAAGTAATTACCATATGTTCTGAAGTAAAATTACGCCGTTACACGGAAAAAGCTACGATACTCTGATGATCATAAGATGTAAACACATGTTAAAGAAGCTAGAAGAGCTGCATTGGAGGGCTACAAATGTTCAAGTTGGAAAAACAATATATCATCAGTTGACGTTACTTTGTTGTTCTATCTCATCGTTGTTCGATTGCCCATTGCTTAGTGCAGTGCAGCAATGTGCAATAATGCGCAATATGCAGGGAGTGCCCAAAACGTGAACAATGGAACCACAGGAAGCTTGTGAAAATATCCACGTTTTCGGCGACACGCTCGTGACAAAAACGCATGCGTTTGCATTACGATAAGGATTCAATATCTACGTCCATGCAAATGATGACTACCGGTAGAGTGAAGGAATAATTGTACTTCTTGTCATGATGTCAACATGAGCAGATGCTTCCATTACCAGACTACCAGAAAACCGAAGTAAAATTGCATCGCTACGCATAGATAAGCCTATGAATAACCTATCGGTAATACCTTCTGACCGGCGGTGGCAGTCCGCTGTGTCAGAGGTGCTATGCTACACTGTCAGTGCAGCACGTACTGACTTCCTCCAGCTGACTTATCCATGAGGGAAGGCATTACTTTGGATGTATCCCCCTCTAGGGAAGTATTAGAAGACGAGTCAGCAATTGGTCAATCAGACGGCTCTGCCGCTTCTTATCAGAAATAAAGTTTAAGTGATCTATGCTTCACATTAAACTGTTTTTACACCTGACAAAATGAGGACCGTAGCACGGCATGACGGGTGACCTTGAACTTCGTGAAGTTTGTGGAGGCAAACTATAAGGCTTACATCAATAAGTTTATAACATTTTTACTTGTTAAGCAAACGTTTTTATATCACCCTTATTAATCTCATTGTTCGATCTACCATAGTATTCCAATGGAAAACAACTTACTCTACATCTGTCTGTTTCGAAAATTGGAAAACATGGAAGCTATGGAGAATGGATGTATGTATGGGATAAAAGTAAAAGTACTCATATACGGGGTTTAAAAGTAAAACGCATTTTTATCATTTTTCTCGCGGCCAAATCATGCCCGTTTGTATTTCTGCCATCAAATTTATCAATTTCAATGGGCTAGGGGTGACAGAAGGTGACGAGGGACTGGGGCCAGAAGGTCAAATGTGAGGAATGCTGATGTTATATTATGGATGTTTTCTCTATCATTTACATTTTCAAGGATGCATAACATGTCACACTTTCTCTTCAATATCCATGAGATAGCCATCGCCAAAAACACATTTGTTGTATGACCTCAAAATAATGCTGCAGGCTCTGAAACCGTGAGTCAGATCGTGCCAAAACTTGTCCAGGCATGCTCGGAGCACAAAACTGCCAGGTACACCAATTTTAGTCCAAATACAGATTTGGTGGGTGTAAAATTGGAACAATTTTGGTCAATCTGTCATGGAATGCACCACATGGCTGCATACAAATAAGCATGACTTTGTCAATGTGTCACACCATCAGACAGATTTTGTGGTATCCTGTGAGTGGTGGTGGTGGTGGATTGGAGTTTAAGGGCACGTTGACATCAAGGGTCACTTTGTGTCCATATCCTGTGAGCGGCTTTTTTTTGTCACATTTCATGGCAGGGGCACTTGTGACAGCATGGAGAGCACAGCCAAGGTTGGTGGCTCAAGAACCTCAAGCTCCAACGTAACAACCAGATACTGACAGTGGAGGACATGTTTAAATGTGTCACACAAGCTAGCCAGCTATATCCAAATTCATATTTGTATCAAAGTATAGAAGCAATGGAGGTCACCACCCACCTTACTGAGCACCTCTTGAAAACAATCATGGTGAAGAGAACACAGGGGTACCACAAGCTTGCACCAGTGACCTGCAGCACCATAATAGAACTGCATGAACTGCTTACCAATGTGGGATACATATTAATGGTAATTGGGCATAGTGAGACATGTTAGTGTGCATTAGGGTGTGACGTACTCATACTTTTGTCACGGGGACAAAATGCCAGGGTGGGGTTTTATGGGGGCGATGATAAAAAAGCGATTTGTTGAAAATAAAACGATTTCAAAGCGACTTGGAGCTTGCCCTCACGCCCGGAAGGTTCCCCATTCACTTACTATGGCACACAAGCACCATCTATGCACGTGCTTTTTGTATCTCAGCTTGTAGTAGATGTACAAAGACGAGACAAGGACCATCGTATTGTTCATGCTGAGAGCTTTCCATTGATACCCATTTTTATGATCTGGGGTCACCAGGTCGCCGTCGAAGGTTAGGTCACATATCTCACTCAACACCGGAATGGGTCATTCAGAGACCATAAACATGTATCACAGAACTAAGTAACTGAACACTGTTCAATTGGTCTCATTGCGATGTTGTGGACTCTTAGGGGGCACAGTTAGGAATATTTAACCACCATAACCTGCAAAGGTAAAGGTCAGATACCCAAGGTAGTGGAGAATTACCACCTACTTACCCAGCTAAGATGTAATTCTCCACTACCTTGGGCATCGGACCTTGTACCTTGCAGGTCACGGTGGTTAAATATTCCTCACTGTACACCCTAAGAGTCCACAACATCGCAAGGAGACCAAGTGAACAGTGTTCAGTGACCTAGTTCTGCAATACATGTTTATGGTCTCTGAATGACCCATTCTGGTGTTGAGTGAGATGTGACCTGACCTTCGACGGCGACCTAGTGACCCCAGGTCATCAAAATTGGTATCAATGGAAAGCTCTCATTATGAGCAATACTATGGTTTTTGTCTCGTCTTTGTATGCCCACTGGAAGCTGAGATCCCTAAAACATGTGCATAGATGGAGCTAGTGTGCCATAGTAAGTGAATGGGGAACCTTCCAGGCATGATGGCAAGCTCCAAGTCACTTTGAGATCTTCTTTTCACCCCCATAAAACCCCACCCTGGCATTTTGGATCTGCAATCAATGACACACCCTAGTGTGCATGCTGATACAAATTGTGTTGATTAAAATCACTGCAGTGGCAGATCATCACACTGGACTGGACTGACTTCCTGAGTCAGGAAAGCTGTCACCTTTTCATGGCAGGAGGCACACACTGCCAGTGCCCTGCCCCCTTTGTATCTACACTGGCATATTTACTAACAATGCCTGGCAAAGCCTTTAACACACTGGGGGAGGGGCCAACTGCATGTTTTCACACAAGAGGATGGCAGTGATGATCAACAAAAATGGCAGTCTGCTGTGAATGATGGACACAAACATTTTGTTGTGACTACTCAAGTTATCCACTGACACAAACACCAAGGAACATGTACACTAACTAGTAACTAACACTAAACAAGCATAGGACTGGCACATGCCTCACACACAATGTCTGCAAAGGATTCATCATCACCATTGCTGTCCAGCAGGTACAGCATCCTTCATTGGCAATGCACACTAGATGTCAACAGTTGTGGGGGATGTGTCACACTGAACCAGTCAGTTTGCTTAGTGAACATACTGATAGCAGCCCACTGTCAGCTGGGTGGATGTTCATTCATGCTGAGATGCAGCCAACACCCAGCCAACATATAGCTGACATGAGCCTGCCATCAGACTGATCTTGGGCTGCTATTAGGACAGTATGGGTTCAGTTGCCAAACTCAACCCAATATATGGTCAGTTTTCTGATGTCGGGCCAAGAGCAGCCATATGTTGACATTCCACTTTCAAGATGCAGTACTCACCCCAGCACATGCAGACAACTGCATGTTTACTGAGTGTCCACCAGGGTGAAAACAATGGTTTTTGTCAGGTGTGAGATGTCAAAACGAGCATAGCAGGACGTCAGAATTTGCCATGGAATTAGTGTAATTTAAAGTGCATTTGATGTCTTTCAGACTAAAATTTGAGTTCATGGTGTAGGTACTTATTTCCAGATCTTCATCCTCTGTTTTCACTGACTGATTGATTATTCGGGTTTAAGGGCACATCAACTGCTACTGGTTAGGTAGCACCCATAACCTCTGTTTTGTGTTTTATTATTCAAGAAGAGCTATATTTTGGATAGGGTGAATAATAACTGCTATAAACTGGTATTGTAAGCCATATCACATTATGGATCATCCCTTTACCTTGAATTACATTGCAAAATGTTTGTGTATAACCATTCCTTATTGAGAGCATCCATATGGTATTTACAAATGAGATACTGTTAGAAAGGAGACATGAAGACTTCCTAAGCATTAATCAAAGACCAGGATGCTGATACTTCTTTAAGAAGGATATCAATTAAGTATTCAGAAAGTGGTATATTCCACCATATTTCACTAATTATTTATCACTGGTGTCCACCCCAGTGTGATGTTCTTGGCATCAGCTGGCTGGACACCTGATGCAAATCCAGTCTGCATCTTTCCCAAGTGCTGGATGAGCCAGGAAGTTGGTGGGAATATTGCAGCACCAGCACTCAGCCAACTAGGCTGATGGTAACACTACTGCTATTCAACTATGCCTATAGGACAGCTGGCAGCTGTGACCTTGAGCTAATTACCATGCATTCAACCACTAGATCACATAGCATCATCCACCTCTTATGCCAATTGGTCATGGGTAGAGTGATGCTGTAGTAATGCTAGCAGTTGCAAGATTTGAACCCACAATCTTAAGCAACACACTTGTTGCATGATCACTGCTAATGATACCACCATGCCATTACCTCATTAGCATGCCTCCTGCTCCCCCTGGAAGGTGTGTGCTCTGATCTCTTCTTCCCACTTGGCACACAGTTTTGCTGGTATGAATAAGTGCTAGGCAAAGGCCTCCTCCATTTTTCCCACTGTTCAAGCCCCATGTAGGATGCAGAGGACAGTGGATGAGTGACATCATTGTGACCTGGCTCATGACTAATGGCACCACAGGCTGGCCGCCTGTCTTAGAGCTGAGTCTGCTGGAAACAGAGCTGCAGCATATCTCCTCCCTCTTACGGAAAGGTTTAACATTTTCATGCAGTTAGCTAACTCAGTGCATTTTTGGCATAATTTGCTCACATCCTGGAAACTAAGTACTTACACATAAAATATGTGGTCCCATCAGCTTAGTCACCTTCATGAACTTGGTGTTCCAAATAACAATTTCCAAACACAAAATTCAACTTTTAGGACAAATTTACTGTAAAATTTACAATTTTTACTACATAAAAATCGTACAAAGAATGCTACAAAGCATAAAAGAAGACTTGCACATTAGCCATTATTCGAAAATACAGGCCACTAAATATTGCAGAAAATATACAACTGCAAAACGGAACAATAATACACGGTCAGCATATGGACGGTAAAGCGTCAACTTAAACCGCAATTCAAGTGACACCATGATATTGATAACATGGGGCAAGCATTCTGCAATACCAACAAGCAGTATATAAGATACCAACTACAATTCACATCATACGCGTCATTTCATAAAGAGAAACCACCTTGTGGGTGCACCCTCGCACGGGGAATCCAAGTAAAAGATCGTAGCACGGCCTCACGCACTCACTCCCGCATTTGCGCCACATTATGAAACATCGCATGCTGCGCCATAATTGGAACTCCTTTCCTTTACAAGAGTATGAGTAATTAATATGCTAACGTGGTTGGCGCAAGGACAGTCATTTTATCTTCGGAATATTTTCATACCAATCGACACAATTTATATTATTGTTAACCTCAGTTTCATTTCTGATGTTGCCTGCTCAAATAAGTTGTATTTAATCTCAGGCGTACGCAAAATTTATCAGTTACGAAAAAGTGCAGGGGATGCATTATTGGGTACAAAAAAGCGCAGGGAATACATTTTGCCGGTAAATAAACAAAATCGGAAAGAGCGTTATCATGCATGCCAATCCCATGGGATTTTTTAACTGGGGAATAGAACGCCCCAGCATCAGCGCTTTACATCCACAACACACTGCGCAGCGCCTACTAGCGTCGCCGTTTTGCCCATTCGCGGCGTGTGTGGACGAGTGGTCCAGGGGTGGGTTGCTTGTCTCATGATCGAGAGACCGTGAGTTCCAGGCTCACCTGTCGCTAATCCTCGCCCGCGACCAATCGGCGTGAGAGATTGGCGACGCTACATGGCTCAACTGTCGAGGTGTCGTAAAGTCAAATACCGTATGCGGCGCTGCCGACGGGACCGTTTTGAAAAGTAGAATTGCCTGTCTAATTATATATAGAGGTCAATGACGACACCCCATACTGATTTTACCATTCAAGGTCGGCTGGTTTTCCGATCGAGGGTTGGATCTGGAAGGCTGCCGCTGTTTTTCGGTGGCGGCTGTTTTTGTGGCGTCATCGCCTTAGTTTGATGAATTGCCACCTACTCAGAGCTCACCATCCAGGGATTGGGGTCAGCGCGGACCGGGTATGATGTCATGACAAATGCCGTCGTGAGCGTCGAGACAACATCTATCACACAAGATGATGTGTTTAACGTTATGTTGTTTATCCACCTCAGCACCTATCACCAACCATTGAAGCACTGAAACAGTTCGCAACGCTGCACTGTTGCACATAACTTGTTTTCTCTCACATGCCACGTTCAGGTGAGAAGATAAATGCAGGCTAAGCATCATTAAGGTGACCTGGGAGGCACATTAAGCATTATTTGTGTGTCCTGGGAGGAACACTAAGCATCATTAGCATGTCCTGGAAGGCACGCTAAGCATCATGAACATGTTTATTTATTTATTTCACAATACATGATCGCTACGCGCAGTGGATATTATGGACAATGTGGGTATAACTCACATATATTTACAAAGAAAGGATATATTTGTCGTCAACAGTGGGAGCAGTTGCGCAAAAAACATTCGTACACCAACATAATGCAATACCCATATCACTAGCTGCACTGCATACACCGTGCTTGCAACACGAACTATGCACGAGTAGTTTATAGAAGTGATAGGAAAGCGATGGTCTAAAGGTGAGTTCATAGTGTACACGCATCCATTGTGTAAGTTTTTTTTATCTTTGACTAGTGCTGTTCGTGGATATAAGCTAGTGCATGCTTTTTTTTTAAGTTAGACAGCCTCGCTGCTTTTGTTTCAGTAGGAAGTGTGTTGTAGTGGAAAGCAGATGTTCTGGGAGACACGGTAAGCAGCATTCCCATGTCTTGGAAGGCACGCTGCAGTCATGAAGACGCTTTTCCTCGTTACGGTCTGTGCGACCATATAATGTGGCCAGGCTTGAGGCAGCAAAAATCGAGGGAATCCCTGACATATACTCACCCATGGGTGGGTGACTGAAGGATGCACTCAGCTTGAGTGTACTCCGTGTGAAGTGGCTATTCCCTATTGAATTTGGTGCGGATAGTCGGTTGGAGGCGCAGTTCAGTTGATTTCGTTGGCAGCCTAACATGACCGGTTATTTCACCTGGGCACTGGTAGGCCAGCGATGAACCTTGGCTCTGCCTGATCATTATAACGGTAACAGCTCAGACAGCGCGACGGGCGTACATGTTCGCATTCAGTCGGCCACTTCTGCCATGGACAACACTGGAATACCAAAGGGCCAATCACTTCCGGTCGCATGCGCGAACCTGGGTGGCGTGACTTTCTTCGCCGTCAGGACGACCTTGCGACTACCTGGAGCTCGTCGGCCGGCGTTTCCGGGGTGGCTGTGGCCCTCGTTCTGGCGCGGGGGCGGGGGACTGTTCCGCCAGAAGCCCGCCTGGACCGGCGGGCGGTACCTCACGCTTGAGGCGTGACTTGCGAGTCGATGACCTCTGCGGCTGCCGGCGATAAGAAGCCGACAGGCGTGTGGGTGGGCGGCGGTATCCTCAGGCACAGTGCGAATGATGGCGGGAAAACATGGGGTGACAAAAACCGGCCGGTCGCGCCGTTACGAATGGCGGGCAACGTCGCAAGGGATGCAACACCGACCAGTCCTGAGCTGTGCTTGATTATTCCGAGCTATGTACGGAACTGTACGTAATTGGCTATATGTGGAATTGAGCACAATTATTGTTGAGAGGAACGGATGAC
>JAOTOL010000474.1:0-10000 GCA_034440575.1 Imbricaverruca yamaguchii | reverse complement strand
CACTCGAGCTTTCCTTAATTGGAGCCTTTCACGGCCAGTGGGGGAATGGCTTATTTTTATCGAGTGCATTTTATGTTCAGCATACTGTCTTCGCGGTAAGTTGATAGAGGTATATATGCATATGTAAAGCCTCAGTATTTTGGATATTTTGCTTTACATCTCAGAAACTGGAATCGTCAGTGCATTCTAACATAACACATTCAATGAATCATTTTATGGCACTATTTTGACATGCTGTTTTGCATAAGTAGTGTTCTGAATCAGTATAAATCCTTGGAAGCCTTGCAAGCAACCAAAATCGAGTCCGAATTAGTTTGGTTGGTAAGACTGCGTTCGTTCTGCCGCCTTGCTGGCTCGTTCGCTCCGTCTGAAAATGGCCTCAGATTGTCATGTCAGATAGGCATCACCCGGATCTGTTTGTCTTGGAAGTTAGCAAAACAGCCATCCCTAAACAAGCATGACCCGTGTTGCTTACCCATGACCCATGTTGACCTGTGTAATTTGACTCCCCTGCACGCGTGTTGGCCATGCGTACGTCAATGTGTAGTCAGAACTCTGAGCACGAGTATGAATACGGCCAATAAGTCCGACGCCCCCTAAAAGCTAAAATAACTTACCGAGTACGAGTACGTAGTGGTTCGTGCATGTTGTGGGTGATGCTATCTACGTTGTGCCAAAATGACTGAAGGCACAGCTGTCGCGTGCGGATGAGACACGCGATATGTATTATAACATGCAATGTTACAAATCAGCTGCATGAATGACGAGTATAGTAGTAGTATTGTGGTGTGTTAGCATAGTAGCACCACATACGGCCTAGGAGCTATGCCTATAGCTACCTGCGATATTGATTTCTTCTCTTTTCATATGCCATGACGAAGATTATCACATTACAACATGCTATATCAGCATTATCGCGTAGCAGCGTGTACGATTCGGCAGTGTTCGCATTGATCAGCTATAGCGGATGGTGCTATTGCATCGGACCGACACTGTCTAGGCTGTTCCCAGATGCACACAACAACAACATATGGCACCTACTTGCGTGACCGCACACCGTCATCAATCTGGACATACTGGTCGGTCCAGAGATCTTGCTGCACTCCGCACCAACGCCCAGCAGGTGACTACGTGACGCAGGGAAGCCCGTCAGGAAGTGCAAACTCAACTCACGGGCACTCACTCATCAGCCTATGCGATCAGAAGTGAGTGGGATCAGAAGTGAATGGGGGTGCACAACTGTCCCGCACCTCTTCCACAATACTGTGTATCGTTATCGGCGCCCGCCGGGCACAGCTTCAGCGCGCGGTCTGTCGCGCTGGGCGGTGCCCCGCTGGTGCCGCCCCTGACGTCGGACAGCCAGCCGACGCCGTACAACCAAACGGGCGCGTGCACATGCTTCCGTGTGCGTGCACATGATGCGTGCACATGTGCGCACGTCGGCCCGGCAGGGTGGACGGCAGGCGGTCAGCGAAGACAATTGCGGCCGGGGGAGGGGAGGCGTGCGGCCAGTTCCGGGGGCGGCGCCGCACCACCAGCCGCCAACGCCTTATTCGGACAGCGGCCAACACGCCCGGCTCTCCCGCAGGACACGCGTGACGTCACACCGGGCGCTGGTCGGCGGCCGGTGTGACGTCACACGCGCGGCGGGCTTTTTCTGCCGAGCTGGCCGGGTTGACACACGACTCCGGCGGCGTTGCGGCACGGCGACCCGCCCCAGCCGTGCGCCGACCCGGCCGGCTGACCGGCCGTCGCGTGGGCCGACAAAAAGCTCGCATCTGTGTCGACGGCACGGTCAGCTGACGCGCCAAGGTCGCGTCACGTGCCCCTTCACTGGCTAATGAGAGCCCGCAGGGGGTGCGGCCGACGCGGCTCGGGGGCGCCACCCAGCCGGCGGTCCTGCCTCAGCACGCGCTCCTCCACGGCGAAGAAGCAGCACTTGGGCGAGCAGAACATGGTCTGCGCGGCGCACCGGCACTCCAGGCAGCTGTCGGACGCCACGCCTGCCAGGCAGAGGTGCTGTCAGTCGGCCGGACACACTCCCGACCAAACAGCAGCAGTGCTCCGGACCGACCGGCACCAGACACACTCACAGACGCCACGCCTGCCAGGCAGAGGTGCTGTCAGTCGGCCGGACACACTCCCGACCAAACAGCAGCAGTGCTCCGGACCGACCGGCACCAGACACACTCACAGTAAACACCATCACGGAGAACTCCGGAGTGTGATAGGCTAGACATACAGACTGATGTATATGTCTTACTGTATCGTAACTTAGTGTATCGGCTACACATAGACACATTAACAGTAAACACCATCACGGATAATTCCGGAGTGCGATAGGCTAGACACGCAGACTGATGTATATGTCTTACTGTATCGGCTACACATAGACACATTAACAGTAAACACCATCACGGAGAACTCCGGAGTGTAATAGGCTAGACACCTAGACACACAGACCGATGGGCATGTCTTACTGTATCAGCTACAGACACACACATTAACAGTAAACACTATCCCGGAGAAACCCGGAGTGTGATATGCCAGATACTGACTGATGGGCAGATACTGACATTACTGCATCGGGTACAGACAGACCCATTAACAGTAAACACTAACCAGGAGAAATCCGGTATGTGATATGTTAGACTGTGATATGGCTAATGAGTCTGTCTTATTGTAGCAGCTGTAAACAGGAAGGACAAGTTGTGAGATGTAAAGCGGGCCACGTGGAAGTTCGACTGGGAACGAGAACTTCTCTTTCGAGAATCAAGAAAATTGACATGGGCCAGAATAAGGAAGGTTGCGATGTTTCACAGTAAAAATGCATATACCAAAATGATCACGCAGTTGGGACGCTCGATATTTCTGTCTTGCAAGAGCACACGGCAACAAGCAGCGGAGGTGTTTGCGGCCATGTCTCATGGTTGACCAATCTGCGGTGTTGCGTCATAATTGCACATTCCTCGGGCAATTTAGTCATCACTAGCGTGCTTGCAACAGTGTACGTTTTTGTGCAATCACCCGACGTACACCATCAAGGCTCAGTAATTAAAACAAAGGTATTGGCCAAATGGTTTATCCACCTGGGTGGGCATGCGCCACGAGCTACCAATGACCTTATTCATTCTATAAGCTACACTTGTGCCATGAGCAACAACCCCTCGGACAAGCTGGAACTGCCCGCGATAAGTCAGGCTTAAATTCCTTGAAAGCAGGGACTGCAAGGCTTCCATAGACATACCAACACGACTACACGGATGCAGTCAGATTCTGCCTAAACACGTCATCCATGAGTCACCCTAGCCACATGACCTGAGTGTCCAGGAAGCGGGCTGAACTGAATCGCCTGTGCCATGCACGGCAAGGCTGTAAGCTGTGCTGTTCCAGTTTATGTTGTTGGCATTCATCTCTGCAGTAGGATACCCGGAGCAATAGGGAGGCTGCACACCCAAACGGAATTATATGCTAAGAGAGTAAGAAGTTGTTAGGGTCAAGGCAAAGATAGTGGAGCCCGGCCCAGGTCTCACTTAGAGCATAGGAAACGCCAGCCGTTGGCTGCTATGTATGTATATATGTATGCGTTTACTACAGACATGTCCACAGACCACGGTGGTTATTCTCGTGCCCGTCGAAATGAGTTAGACAAGCAGGAGCGGGGATATGATAGGCGATGGGATGTGGGAAGGATGTAAGGCTAGTAGTTGTTGGGTAAGGTGGGGATACTGCAGCTTGGGGCGTGTCAGCCAGTATCGGCGCCTCGCTCAACAAACAGAAGGTAAAATGGTGCAAAGATAGGGAACAAGTAATCACAGAAGTGAAGTGTAATGGTGAAAGGATGACCTTGTGAGCTCGAGATTCATTGGCGTGATGAGTGGCTCATGAACTTCGTGCAATTGAAGCAGAGATAACCCTGCACAAGTGCAAATTTTGCATGCACCACCCTGCACCATGTCGCTGGTTTGCCCTTTGTGCAGATATTGCTGATGGTTAGCCTATTCTATGACTTGGAGCTACCCTTGCTGCGTGACCAGGACAATCCTGGAGCGGGGGATTGCCCGCTAGATAAGCGCCATCTTCACCTAGATAAGCGCCATCGCCACCTTCACACCCGACCAGTTTTGCCGCAGGACACCTTCAATCTTGCCGTGATCGGGTTAGTACGGGATTTGGAGGCGTCTGTAAAAGATAACTTCGGCATTCGTGTATAGCTCGCATTTGATAAAGCTTTGATCGCAGAAAAACATGCCTTCCAAGAGCAGTTGGAGATGAGAATTAATTTTTAATGTGAAGAAAACCAGCAATAATCTGGCAGTAATTATGAAAACTTTGGTCGCAAGTTTGATTTCTATCAGCTGCATAATTTTTGTCCTATCTCTAACACAGTGATAGTGTTCCTATATGTCAAAGAAATGCAATGAAGACTTATTACAAACCGCAACCATGCTTATGTGGCTTAGGAGCACATAAGCGCGTTAATTTCGGTGACACTAACGCGGGCTTGGGGGATTAAAGTGCACAGCGGCGTCAGGCGGAAAAGCGGCTTCATGTGTAAACGTTTAGCAAAGTACTAGCGTTGCTGAATTTCGGGACAGCCGTTGTAAACGACTGCATTCCAAACGCGGCCGTTGTAGAAATGTATGTACGTTGAGCACTTTTATTACGACGTGTTTACAAAACAAGGTTAAAATGGAGGCATGGGCATTGTGGTGTGATTAACAGTTCCCATTCCGATCATATTCTATGGTGGGTTTACAAATTCAGTAGTTGTTTTATCGACAGAAGTAATTCACTTATGATGAGTTCCCATCAGCTAAAAAGGAATTATTGGCGACACGGGCGCCGAAAAGGATTTTGGATAGGTATGGCATTTTACAATAATATTTGTAAAATAGATTCTTCCCATGCAACAATTGAAAAATAGGAAGGCATATTTCAAAATTGTTAAAATTTACTGTACCTGTCGAGATATTTCAGTTGGCATTGATGCACTCGCACTCGTTTAATATGACACGCACCGGGTTTCCAGTTCGTCTGACGTGGCTCGTTCCACAGGAAAATAGCCAAACGTTTTGGAGGGCATAACGCGACATTCTGTTGCAACGTTGAAGGCTATGCCGTGACGGTAGGTGAGCAAGTGAGCTCACGTATCGACTACCGTGAACAACTCGCAACTTTTTCCGCCACCCGTAGTGCGCCATGTGATGCTGCAAACGCACATGGCCAACAGCCGTGACTGGTGTCTATGGCACCTCCGCGCCACGACACCCAGATGAGGCGTGACGCGCCTATCTGGAGACCACGATGCAGGCGCACGAGCACACCCACACATCTGCCGGCTTCCTGACGTGTGTTGTCCAGCCGACAGCCGGTACACCGATCCGCGCCGGCCGGCCGGCTCCACACACCCGGTGGGCGGGGCCAAGGTCGGCGGCCGACAATACATCCCGACGACGTCACCTGGCGGCGCCACGGGCGAACGGCGCACGTGGGCGATCGGCCGCCGTCGGCTCAGTGGCCAGACCGGCCCGACGGACCTGCGCCCACGCTCCTCCCGACGGCGGCGCGCACAGCATACTCGCTCGGCCAGCCGCCCGTCGCCGGCCGAAGCCGGCGGCTGGCACGTGTCTGACACAGCCGGCTCCGCCCACCCCCACAGCAAGATCACGCCGCTGCAGAGTCCAGCCGACCAGTGTACACAACGCCGTGCGGTGTAAGGTGTACGCCGGCAATCGAGGCAGTTGCCCGCTCCTCACGCGCTGACCTGTCCGTGCGGCTGAGTCACCGCACACGACACGCTGCGAGGGCTAGACCGAGGGGCGGCTGAGTCACCGCACACGACACGCTGCGAGGGCTAGACCGAGGGGCGGCTGAGTCACCGCACACGACACGCTGCGAGGGCTAGACCGAGGGGCGGCTGAGTCACCGCACACGACACGCTGCGAGGGGTAGACCGAGGGGCGGCTCCGGACTGTGCGGCCGTTCCCAGTTCATTCGCCCGGAGACCGGCCGGCCGGGCGGCGTGCATGACCTGCCGTATATGGTGTTTATTGGAGGCCGTCGGGCGGCGCTCGCACCTCCACTGTGCAGCTGCGGCGCCGCATCGGTCCCCGCCGGAGGCAACGCCACGCTCAACCTTCCCCGACACGGCACTCCTGCGGACGGTGCGGCCGCGCCGGCCGACTCGTGAAGGTGGAGTGTAAGAGGTGCACCCCACACGGCACTCCTGCGGACGGTGCGGCGCGCTGACCGGCTCGTGAAGGTGGGGTGTAAGAGGCGCACCCCACACGGCCCTCCTGCGGACGGTGCGGCCGCGCCGGCCGACTCGTGAAGGTGGGGTGTAAGAGGCGCACCCCACACGGCCCTCCTGCGGACGGTCCGGCGCGCTGACCGGCTCGTGAAGGTGGGGTGTAAGAGGCGCACCCCACACGGCCCTCCTGCGGACGGTCCGGCCGCACCGACCCCGGCTCGTGAAGGTGGGGTGTACGAGGCGCACCCCACACGGCCCTCCTGCGGACGGTGCGGCCGCGCCGGCCGGCTCGTGAAGGTGAGGTGTAAGAGGCGCACCCCACACGGCACTCCTGCGGACGGTCCGGCCGCGCCGACCGGCTCGTGAAGGTGGGGTGTAAGAGGCGCACTCCACACGGCTCTCCTGTGGACGGTGCGGCGCGCCGACCGGCTCGTGGAGGTGGGGTGTAAGAGGCGCACCCCACACAGCACTCCTGCGGACGGTCCGGCCGCACCGGTCGGCTCGTGGAGGTGGGGTGCACGAGGCGCAGCCCCACACGGCCCCAGTGCGACCACCAATGAGCAGCCGTCGACGGCAGACGACGGCA
Organism: Imbricaverruca yamaguchii; assembly: GCA_034440575.1. NCBI lineage: Eukaryota > Metazoa > Arthropoda > Thecostraca > Neoverrucidae > Imbricaverruca > Imbricaverruca yamaguchii. The sequence continues at coordinate 3,161 of JAOTOL010000474.1, read as the reverse complement.
ACAGGTGGGGTCGAGTTGTGCGGGCGACGTCCTCGCGTGCCTCAAGCCGGCCCGGCCAGCAGGTGGCCTCCATGTCAGCAGAGCACCGGCAGTGCCGCCGAGCCCCTGGTCTCCGGCGCATCAAGGACGGCGATGGAGCAGCAGCCCGGCAGAACCACAAAACACCGACAACCGGCACAAAGCACCGACAGCTAAAACATCCAACAACACCAAGCACCGACATCAAGAAGAACCTTGGATTTGCCTAGGATGCGCCCGCGATATGATGTTGGCACTCTGACACGCAGCTGGGCGGCGGCACGCATCTCATTGCTGTCGATATGGACACACGCAACTGCAGCTTATTCATGTATTCTCACCACACATGCATGGCCAGCAGAGACGAATTGTGGAGAATGGAGGGGGAGGCCGGTGTGGAGGGGGGGTTGAAACTAGACTGAGTGGTGCTAAATTGGTTCGGAAGAGTAGTATTATGGTCGGAACGGTCCTCCCACTCCACCTATCGCGATACTAGTTCACAACTTCGCAGCGGGAACGTCATCACTGGTGGGAAAGCCGTGGCCCTTTCCGCCTGGGATGCTGCGAACTTACACGGAACTCAATGGGGGCTGGGCGAGGCAGACTGCCATCCCCTTGACAGCAGCCACAGCCCTCTGGCGGGCCGAGAGCCCCGTGACGAAATACTCTGGTGATACCTTGGATGGTAGTTCACCCCACTCGTAAGGGATGCGATGTCGACGCTCACCCCAACTGAAGTATCGATATTCAACAGTTAAAAAGCCGACATCGATTCACTCGGCAGCTGTCGATCGATACAAACGTCGATATAGACGTACTCAGCAGCTCGAATGTCCATATCGATGCCTTGGCTGAACCATGGATGTCAAGGATTGCTGCAGCTGACACATATTTCCTTAAGCTCGTAACAACCAATAGCGATGGCCGCAGCAGCTGTGGACTTCACACAGCAGAGATGCACCACAGGGCGCCACACCACCAAGCAGACGCCGGAAACCACCAGGTGTGCGGGGCGGCGCGGCCCGGTCTGAACACCACCAGGTGTGTGGGGCGGCCCGGTCTGAACACCACCAGGTGTGTGGGGCGGCCCGGTCTGAACACCACCAGGTGTGTGGGGCGGCCCGATCTGAACACCACCAGGTGTTGGGGCGGCCCGGTCTGAACACCACCAGGTGTGCGGGGGGGGATGAACACCACCAGGTGTGGGGGCAGTCCGGGCTGAACACCACCAGGTGTGGGGGGGGGCGGCCCGGGATGAACACCACCAGGTGTGTGGGCGGCCCGGTGGACACCACCAGGTGTGTGGGGGGAGGCGACACGGGCTGAACACCACCAGGTGTGGGGGGGGGGGCGGCACGGGCTGAACACCACCAGGTGTGGGGGGGGCGGCACGGGCTGAACACCACCAGGTGTACTGGGCGGCGCGGCCCGGTCTGAACACCACCAGGTGTTGGGGCGGCCCGGTCTGAACACCACCAGGTGTTGGGGCGGCCCGGGCTGAACACCACCAGGTGTGCGGGGGGGGATGAACACCACCAGGTGTGGGGGCAGTCCGGGCTGAACACCACGAGGTGTGGGGTGGGGGGCGGCCCGGGATGAACACCACCAGGTGTGTGGGCGGCCCGGTGGACACCACCAGGTGTGTGGGGGGAGGCGACACGGGCTGAACACCACCAGGTGTGGGGGGGGGGAGCGACACGGGCTGAACACCACCAGGTGTGGGGGGCGGCACGGGCTGAACACCACCAGGTGTACTGGGCGGCGCGGCCCGGTTTGAACACCACCAGGTGTGGGGCGCGGCACGAGCTGAACACCACCAGGTGTTGGGGCGGCCCGGTCTGAACACCACCAGGTGTGTGGGGCGGCCCGGGCTGAGCACCACCAGGTGTACTGGGCAGCGCGGCCCGGTCTGAACACCACCAGGTGTGTGGGGCGGCCCGGTCTGAACACCACCAGGTGTGGGCGGCGCGGCCTGGGTTGAACACCACCAGGTGTGGGGAGGGGGCGGCCCGGGCAGAGCACCACCAGGTGTACTGGGCGGCGCGGCCCGGTCTGAACACCACCAGGTGTACTGGGGCGGCCCGGTCTGAGCACCACCAGGTGTACTGGGGCGGCCCGGGCTGACTTTTGTACTCCATGCGAAATCAGGGGTCCGCAAAAAAACATGGTTCTGAAAAAGGAATGAAAGGACTAGACACTCAAATAAACATACACCGACACCTTTAGTACTGGCGGGAAAGCGTGCCAGTACGAAGGAAACGTCTGTGCACGAAAATCGAACTCAGAAGAAGCCTGGGACTCATTTTGTGGACCCTGGCAAAAATGAGTTTGAAGCCCCAAAACATGCCTTTGGCGAAGAAAACGCAACGAGTCCAAAGAACACCGATCCAGGGCCCCGATTGCGGCAAAATAACAGGCAAGCAGGAAAGAAATAACGTTGGCTAATATGTTCTTTTTAGTCACTTCACTTCTATGTTGCTTGAATCTTGTATTTAGTCACAAAATACACATTGTGCACTGCAAGAACTGGGTCAAGTGCGGTGTGTGATTATTTTCCTTGTAGCAAACAATAAGTTTATTTTACAGCTGCAATTTACTATCCGTCTAGTTGTGCAAGAATGGCACGTTACATCCTAACGTGCCATTCTTGGCTTCAACTAGAACATTCAAGATGTGGATTAAGCATATATGAATCAATGAGTCATTTAATATTGACAACAACAATTTGCTTCAATACATTTTGTGCATCTTTTAATTGATGCCACTCTGTTACTTAGTGGGGGAAGAAAGCTATTTTAGACAGTGTTTTAAGTAAAATTTTAATGAGGATAATTTCACATTCCAAAGCCCATGCCCCAATATGTGGCAGTAACAAATCACCTGAGTTTCAGGAGAGAAACTCATGTGTGTGTTAGTTTCAAATGACCTTTAAACATAAAACAATATACCTTTAAAGAACAAAAACAATGAAGAAACCTACGGTGCTGCCAGATGGGCAGCACAGGCTCCCTCATGCAGAAGATTCCCAATCCTTACCAGGAACATAGGAGTCACAGTTTTCTGGAGGAATTAGTGGCGAGCAAGCTGGTATTAGCTTAGTTCTAACAACTTACGGGCAACTTAGCCCTCTCCGGGTCAGTGTC
>JAOTOL010000473.1:0-72110 GCA_034440575.1 Imbricaverruca yamaguchii | reverse complement strand
CTGTTCTGTTCTAAAGAATGAGAATTCCTGGGGATAATCCGAAAAAAAGCAAATTCACCTTGTCATTTTAACAAATGCAGGATATAAAAATGGGCCTTTGAAGTCAAAGCTACAATGGGTGGAAAAGGTAATCGTGAAGGAGGAACTGACATAGACATAGAAAACACCAGTGCCTCGCTTAAGAGGAAGACATCACGTCGATAATTTGTCTTGCCGTTGTAGGACAATATGTTGAAAAATCATTGAAATAATAGTCACCTTTTGCAGTTAAGCGAATGGTGCATTTGTGCCAAATACATCTATTTTATTTTTGCGATTCATCAATAAGGAGTGAGTTATATAATACTGCTTGAGTGCTACTTTGGTTGTGTGGAAATTAGCTTTGCGATTTCTTGATGATCAATGGAATCGACAATGCCATCCATACCATTCAGCGCCATGCTTCATGGACATACAACGCCATCTGTGATATTCAGTTAATAAAATAGTGGTAGTAAAAATGATCACAAGAAAATTTGTGTGCTATTTATTGACTCATACTATGAAATGGCATTATGAAATGGTGATTGCTAACACCGGCTTCATGTTAAATCTGATATCTGGTGTTTGGCCCCCTCCTTTGTAGGCACCACGGACGATTAGAGATGAGAAGTGACCTGAAGCAGGATATGCCCCCAAGGCGTCTGCCTCAGGCCATCTATGCTGCTTAACTTCTTCTTGATGTGGTAAAAAAAATATATCCGGGACCAAAATAAAGTAGCCGATATTTGAACTTGCATTGGGGGTGGGAGGTGGTAAGCGGATGAGGATCGACCACAAACAATTATTTGCCCCGGAAGGACCAGAACCTCCTCTGGTGCAGAGACTAACAGGGGGCCAGTGCAAGGTCTCAATAATTTGGGCATGCAAATCCTTCGTGTTTTCCCCGTGCCGTGACAGACCCATATCTTGCGACTCGCACCCACTCTTAAGTTTGCATGGCACTACCTTTCGAAATGTGTGAGATTTCGGCCGTGGGCGATGTTCCCATCGCACATAGCAAGTGTAGACCTACATTCGCGCTGTTCAATCCTACACTACACTCAATTTCTTTGGAAAATAAACCCGTCCAAGACTACTTTGCTCTTTGTAGGCATCGTTCCAAAACCGATACCCGTCAGACGCAATAGTGATGCGAGCCTCCTAGTATCTCCAGTTAAAGAGGTACAACTGGTGGGCTCCTGGTACCATTCAAGATCCCTGCAATAATATTCATTGTCAACTATCGAGGCGCCGTTGTGAGAAGCGAGCCAGATTGAGCGTAAGATTATCCGCAAAGAGTATAGTTACAATTTATGCTACTATATCTCAATGCCATATGATGCGAGTATCATTTCTTTTTATATAGCTAACATTCGGATGTTCATTTCTCTGTCAGCTGCACTGATTTATCACAAATGATGTGAATTTCCAATTTGTGTTATGAAGCTTTAGTAGCTGGTACTCATCTGCCGTTTCTCGCCTTTCCCGTGTCCGTTTATTGGGGTTCGGTGGTCAGCATGGATTCCGGTCCACGTTGTGGTAGATACGGTTAAAGCCGTGCGGCGTAGGCGTACTTATCGGGACTGACAACCAGTTCATTGTAGCACTGTTGGCAACGGGGCGGGAGCTGGCGGGCCAGAGGGGGCAGCACTCGCACCCAACAACTTTGGACGAACTTAGCATTGGCACTATGGGTGACGCATGGGAAGAATCGATTTCGCAATAGCTCTACCCCTCCTCTATCCAACACAAACACTTTCAAACAGCTCCCATGCCACTGATTGTTGGTATTCAAGTTTGCAGAAACAGCTCCCATCCCGTTGATTGTCAGTATTCACGTTTGCACATGTCATCCATAGGCTATGCAGATTGCGACCGGCCGACAGTCCGGTAAGACGGCGCAAATGACCTTTATGGTCCGACCTTTATGTTCCCCTCCCCGGTGCAATGCGCAGCCGGCCGCCCGCCCCCAACAATCTGGTCGGACGCGAAACCAGCCTATGAACTTTGGTGGTCCGCCAAAGCTAGAGTTACTGGCAGATTTGCACATTTGAAACGGTAAGCGGTGCGCCTGGCATGCGCTTCGCCACCATTGGAGCTGAGACCGGCAGATCAACTCAATATTTGTGAAGCTTGGCATTAGGCAAATGAGCATTGTATGGAAAGAATGCCACTACTACTGTGAATATCACATACATAACGCTGTTGTGGCGGAGCAGATGGTTCCTGGTATTGATCAGGGGTGCCTCTTTCTACATATATGTGGGCTCGAGTTTCCTCTCCCTGCAACAATTTCAACTTCGCCCTATTTCGCATGAGCATGCCACAGATGAAATTGCAGTTGAAACTGATTGAGTCCCCTTTCCCAATCGTATGTAAAGATCCACCCATGGTATTGATCTCCAAATCTCCGAAAGATATATTTCTGGCTCGTTTCGGTCATAGCCATTGCATAAAAATCCTGAGGGGTGTCGCTCTTAACCCCACCTATGGCTACGAACATACAGACATGTTCAAGCTAACCAGCACAACCATTCACCCACACTAGGACACCGGTTGACACTGGACGTACATTTTCCGATAGGAAACTTAGTTTCAGCAATGCTCACAGCAGCGACAGAATCTAGAGAATTCGACAAAACTCTAAAATTGCAATGATGGGCGACCTAAAAAGAAACCGAAATAGGGGTGGGTAGACTTCGATAAGCACAACTGCGAGAAACAGCATGGGACTGGGCTGAATGGAGACAGCAGAGAAACCGAGCTCAACAATCAACTAAAAAACAAAGTTTGCAGGGGAGACCCAGGACACTATGCTCGAGCACAAACGCAACCCACATAAGTATTGCTCGATCATTCGGCGAACACTTATAGAATGGAAACCTACAAACGAGTACTTCCACGCGAAACTTTGGCGACGAAATACTTACAGACGACAAAGAAAATGTTCAGCTCCTCAAAGACTACTTCGTTTCCCTGACTCATTTAGACGCATCTGGTTTTACCACACTTGGCCACAGGCATACGCATCAGCAGCTGACACCTCCCTTCAAACAAATCAAGCTACAAAAGCTAAAATTTCTCAACGTGTTGAACACTCTAAACCCTGTTAAATCAAAAGGCTCTGACAAAATGTCAACGAAACGTTTCGAAGTGAATGCAATCGTAACTGTGTGTAAGCAAGCTGGTCCCAATTAGCGCCAGTAAGTCGCTCAGCTAAGGCAGTTTTCCAAAGATATGTAATCAAGCTTCAGCTATCATCATCTTCAGCTTCAGCTAGAACAGTGGTTTTTCTTCATGCATCTGTAAATATCGTCCCATCAGTCTTTTATCCCGACTCTAGAAATAACTAAGTAAAAACTTATTTACTTCAAGATATGGCCAACTGACAACAAACTGCACAATCATGTTCCTTATTCCTAGTATTCCTTCCTTATTCCTATTATTTTCCGACAAGCAGAGTTGTTATCAGCCGGACCATAGTACGGAGCTCCAACGGACGTACTTGACACTGCATCAGAACCTAGACGATGCACGCGACGTGACGTCACTTTATGAACGTTCCTACAAAAACAAATTATGGACAAACTTGCACGCAGAACTGTACTTTCTGGGCTTTTGTACTAAAAGAGTGAAAAGCGTTTTTCTATCATTCATTTGGACTTCGAGTCTGGAATAAACATTATTGTTGTGCAAATTCAAAATCTACCTCGGGATTTTAGGAAACACTTCTTTCCACTCTCAGAGTATATAAAATATAACGGAACGTAAACAGTAAGAATATCAGGTGCCTATTCAACGACAAAGCCTTTAGACGTCGGATGCCTCACAGGGATCCGTCACGGAACACCTGCTTGCTGTGATGTATCTGGATAGGTTGTCTAAAAAAATGCACCTAAGACAATGTTCTACGTAGACAATACTTATTTTTACGTCACATACACAAGACACGATGCCGGCACTGTGAGACAATATTTGCAACGTGACCTTGCCTGTCTACGACTACGGTAAATACATCCGGGAAACTGTTTTATCCCAATTATCCCGCAAACATTCAGTCCTAAAAATATGCTACGGCAGACCCACGTATTTTTTTTTTTTTGGGGGGCGGGGGAGGTATGGCATTCGCAGACACACAACAAACAAAAAGACATTCAGGGGTTACCTTACGAGAGTAGGAATAATATTCCACGAGGCACAAAAAGTTAACCGACTCCACACGCAACATATAACAAGAACTTCCCCAATCAGTGCTTACCTCTGTCAACTCTAGAAATAATATATTTCGGCCTGTCCATATTCGTACACCTCAGAACAAGTAAGACGTTTAAATTTCACTGTCAACACAATGAACACTAAGGCAAACACTATTCACGCGACTATCAGATCTTCTCCACAAGAATTGCGACCTGCTCCCACAGTCATCCGGGCTATATGAACTACTAAGAACTTGGAGAAAGACTTTGATCTGATGCTTCACTTTGGATTGTTGACATCAAATCATCATGGCCAAAGGCCGAAACGTCCAACACATAATTTTTACATAAATTGTACAGGGGCGTGGTTGCGGACAGAAGCCAGGGACGTGGCTTCGGCGACGTGGGGAGCGAGGCTAAGTCAGTGTCGTTGCGTCGTGATGACCCAATCCCACGCTGCCTTCACTATCGAAGACCTCTAATACGGGACCGATCTTTCCGACAAAGGCTGGGAACCGATGTGTGGTTTGTGTGTGTGTGTGTGTGTGTGTTTGTGTGTGTGTGTGTGTGTGTGTGTGTGTGTGTGTGTGTGTGTGTGTGTGTGTGTGTACTGTGCAGATAAAGTGTGAGCAAGCCGATATATTTAGTGACGTCCGAATGCATTGAGCAAGCCGATACATTTAGTGACGTCCGAATGCATGGTGGGGAACGAATGGGTACTTCCTTTGGTACTAAGGTTCCTTTGGTAATAGGATCAACCAAATTGCAAATAATAATCACCTGAGCACAATATACACAATGATAATATTCAGATAAGCTGTTCCTACGTTTTTGCAATAATCTGTCAGTTGTGCCTACCAGTATTTGTTCCTGGAGCCGCCTCTAATGTAGTCATGCAATTACTATTTTGCGAATGTAAAAGAAACTACACCCTTAGCGCCCTAAAATACGATGGATTGGAAATATTGAAATTTTGACCACGTTAAACCAGAAATTTTCGAAGCGCTTGGCGCCGGAAGCGTTCAGCATTTCATCACATTTTTTGGGGTCGCCCTCTCCCGACCATTAGGACGTTTCTGGCCGAACCATTGTTGACAGTTATTTGTATCGTTATGATTATAAAAATAACTACTGTGACTCGAGGGTTAGGTGTTTGGATGGTGGCTTTTGTGATAATAACCCAGCTAGTCAGATTCGTATATTTATCAAGTGCCTAAGCTAAGGAAATTCATCGTCTATGGTCGAATCCAGTGAGGCCATGTTCCAGTGAGGGAACATGTCCCTTCCAAAATTGATGAATATTGACCAAAAATTTGCACTAAAATGAAATTTTCTGTAAATCTAAGGGCATTTCCTGATATAGCAGACCTTAAGCATATGATATATTAGGTCTTAAACAGGGTTGACGCATGCTCATATCCAACGCAGATTTTTTTCCGAAATTGGAGATTATTTGCTGCTCCCCAAGCCCGGTTTCTGGATGGACTCCTATGAGGGTTTGGCTAGGAGTTCTGGAGTAGAGTAGTAGCATTAGGCTAGAATGGTTGCAGATTGTAGAGTAGTAGTATTTATGCTGCAACAGCATGATTCATTGTAGAAGTTAACGATGTAGGCAGTGATATGTCGAAGGAAGCTGTAGAAGCATGCAAGACCCTGAGAGGAAAAATAGTTGACACTCGGAGTAGAAGTGTGGTGACATCAATCCTTCAATCCTCCAATCCTCCAATCCTCCAATGTTGGGAGCGAGTATCGAGTGGTACTCAAGGGCCTGGGCTGTTAATGATTAGATGCGAGGCTTTGTCTAAAGGGACTAACATTTGTATACTTGTTGGTGTGAGTTTTGTGTCAAAGTAGACATAATATTTTTATCTTCATTTTATGGTATGTTGATAGTAGATGATCCCTTTAAGAATAGTTGACACTCGGAGTAGAAGTGTGGTGACATCAATCCTTCAATCCTCCAATCCTCCAATATTGGGAGCGAGTATCGAGTGGTACTCAAGGGCCTGGGCTGTTAATGATTAGATGCGAGGCTTTGTCTAAAGGGAATAACATTTGTATACTTGTTGGTGTGAGTTTTGTGTCAAAGTAGACATTATATTTTTATCTTCATTTTATGGTATGTTGATAGTAGATGATCCCTTTAAGTGGGCTTCCTTTGAACAGGAAGTGAGTAGAGCTCATAAGCAAGAATGCAGACGTAATTTTGTTAAGAGGGACCCAACATCAAAAAGCATCCATGAAACGGAGGCTGCTTTCAGCGCGCAACATTCTGTTTTGGCCTGGTGAAAATATCAAAATTGTTTGCATCTATTGTATATGTTTGTTGCTAGAGACGGGGCGGGGCCGGGCCTGCACTTAGCTGCGTCTGTACTGCTAAATAGTAGTGGTGAGGAAATCCTTCAAGGATTTTAGTAGCCAAAAGACTAGGCAGGTCATGGTGATTGGCGGAGGGGGGGATTAAAGGATAGGAAAGAAAAGCATAGATTGTCATGTTTTTGCACAAATGTCAGAAGTTTTAGGAACAAGGTTAGGGAAATCAAATGCGTGACATCTGACGAGCCTTTTTCGTTATAATGGAGACCGGCCGGCGGTACGGATGGCGGGGCGGTATCAACCAATCCCATTGACATACTTCCAATTCCTATCAATTTGTTACTTCCGTACAGAGGCGTATTTGAAATCAGCCAAAGAGGCGGGGGTGCCAACCAAAATTTTCGACATGAAGACTGTCAAGTGAGGTTAAGCATACAAAAATGATGTTAAGTGTTAAAAAATTGCAACATGACCTAACCTAGCCTAGCCATCCCATGCAAGGATTTGTTTTTGTAAATGGTAAAATATGAACAATTCTTCGTTCTTAAAATTATGATGTTAATAACCTAATGCAATCGAATCTTTTTTGAAAAGTTCAAACAGCAATGATAATATTTCCCAACTAGAAAGAAATAATGACCTTACTTAGCCTAGCGAATCCTAGCCCCTATGTTTGCTTCACGAAGGTTTAAAATGTATGAAAATGTGTCTTGTGAACACCCTAAAGCACAATAATACCAATTGCCCTCTGAAAAGAATACAAAGTTATACCCCGAAGGGAACTTCTCCTTTATACTTCAAGGGCATTTGGAGCTTTGAAACAAAATTAGTAGGCAAAAGTATGTAGGTATTTATGTAGCATACACGGGGTATGCTATTTTTCATTCACCGATTTTCACCTCGAGAGGTCTTCTGGGCGACATCTGCACTGAAATTATGGAACTGTCCACATTTTCAGGCATTAGTGTGAGCAACTTAACCGCCTACGCCAGACCCCCTCCCTAACAACGGCCCCGTGCGCCGTGCATGCCACTTCTGAATGCACAATATGCATGTCCTTGCCGTAACCGTTTCGGTGCGTCGTTTCTTCTGGAAAAAGGAACAGCAAACGTTCTACCACTCAGACTTCAGGATTCTGTTCAGGCTTCAGTTCTCCCGCCCAGACGCTCAGCCCACCTCCGGCGTAGGCTATGGCCACCGGTAGTGGCACTAATACATATACAATCACCCGGCGTAGGCTATAGCCACCGGTAGTGGCACTAATACATATACAATCACCCGGCGTAGGCTATAGCCACCGGTAGTGGCACTAATACATATACAATCACCCGACGTAGGCTATAGCCACCGGTAGTGGCACTAATACATATACAATCACCCGACGTAGGCTATAGCCACCGGTAGTGGCACTAATACATATACAATCACCCGGCGTAGGCTATGGCCACCGGTAGTGGCACTAATACATATACAATCACCCGGCGTAGGCTATAGCCACCGGTAGTGGCACTAATACATATACAATCACCCGGCGTAGGCTATAGCCACCGGTAGTGGCACTAATACATATACAATCACCCGACGTAGGCTATGGCCACCGGTAGTGGCACTAATACATATACAATCACCCGACGTAGGCTATGGCCACCGGTAGTGGCACTAATACATATACAATCACCCGACGTAGGCTATGGCCACCGGTAGTGGCACTAATACATATACAATCACCCGGCGTAGGCTATGGCCACCGGTAGTGGCACTAATACATATACAATCACCCGGCGTAGGCTATGGCCACCGGTAGTGGCACTAATACATATACAATCACCCGACGTAGGCTATAGCCACCGGTAGTGGCACTAATACATATACAATCACCCGGCGTAGGCTATGGCCACCGGTAGTGGCACTAATACATATACAATCACCCGGCGACGTAGGCTATAGCCACCGGTAGTGGCACTAATACATATACAATCACCCGGCGTAGGCTATGGCCACCGGTAGTGGCACTAATACATATACAATCACCCGACGTAGGCTATGGCCACCGGTAGTGGCACTAATACATATACAATCACCCGGCGTAGCTATGCCGGTAGTGCTATGGCCACCGGTAGTGGCACTAATACATATACAATCACCCGACGTAGGCTATGGCCAGCCACCGGTAGTGGCACTAATACATATACAATCACCCGACGTAGGCTATAGCCACCGGTAGTGGCACTAATACATATACAATCACCCGGCGTAGGCTATAGCCACCGGTAGTGGCACTAATACATATACAATCACCCGGCGTAGGCTATAGCCACCGGTAGTGGCACTAATACATATACAATCACCCGACGTAGGCTATAGCCACCGGTAGTGGCACTAATACATATACAATCACCCGACGTAGGCTATAGCCACCGGTAGTGGCACTAATACATATACAATCACCCGACGTAGGCTATAGCCACCGGTAGTGGCACTAATACATATACAATCACCCGACGTACTCTGGATTCGACAGCCAACTAGCCAAGCAACGAATCATATTAGTTGCTATTAGACGACACCTAACACCTCAGCACTACCAGTACAACCCTGTTCGGCCCGCGGCGGCTTGATGCGACACTCCTGGCCGACGCCAGATAGTGCATCCTATCAAATTATGAACCACGGGTCTTATATGTCAGTGTTTCGCAGCACAGGGAGTCACTGGACTCAAAGACCCCACATTAAATTGTGAAAAACACAAGTTAAATGGATGGCATGATCTCATAAGTACATGATTTTGCAATAGCTTCACAACGAAGGAGATAATTTCGTTAGTCAAGCATACACACCTGGTTTCAAATATTCCACGGAAAATATGGGTATGTCAATCAATTACAAACACACTGGAAGAGAGAGAGAGAGAGAGAGAGAGAGAGAGAGAGAGAGAGAGAGAGAGAGAGAGAGAGAGAGAGAGAGAGACAGAGAAAGAGAGAGAGAGAGAGAACAGCGCTCGGACCGGCCGAAAAACTGAAAAATAGTGCAGTCATGGGTGTGCACTCTCAGTTTATGAAAGCAGCTACAGGCCTTGGGGTCGTAGTGTAGACCCACGGTGCACACTTTCGGGCCATTTTTGCTTATTGGATGGTTCACGACGCACTTTATGCGCAATGACGCCTATTAGCTGTACCCACACTGTGTCGCCAGTGGGTCGCGGGATTGAGAAATATCCCGAGCGGAGCCAGTGTTGAACCCAGGACCTTTGTATCCAGAGCTCAACATCGTAACTACTGAGTCATCCCCACCCCTTGCACGCCTTCGGAACGGATTGTTGCTTTCAGACGTGAGACATCCTTCGTCCATCTGAGACACTCAACCAAGCTTCGGGCACACCACTCGTAGGACAAAATGGCGCCTTCGGTGCCCTGTTAGCCAGTAACCGGCCTTTTGCGCCTAAGGGATGGAAGGGCACGGCACAATGGCCCCCTAAATACGCTAATATCTGCATGGATAGCAAAACTGGAATGGTTGCTAAAGTGAGCTGCAAGGTACAGTGGGCTACAATTTGTTATGTCCACAGGTGCACCAGGTGACATATTCGTCGCTGCATGATGAAGGATCCGGTGGACATTTGTCAAGTTCGTGCCTACAAGGCATGCGTGTATTTGTTGGACTCACTGGATAGGAAAGCACTGGATAGCAGGCTATGGTGTTCATGTATTACCGCGTTTCTAATCCTGGGGATGAGGACAACAATACATTCCCTGAGGGACAGTACATATCATGACAACCACATGAACTAGACGAGGACAACGTCGGCAGCGCTTCTCATCTTAGTCTTCTCATCTAAAATGATACTTTTTATCAGTCTCAAATATGCAAATATAAAATTAAAAATATAAAATTGCAGGACATGTTGTATTCTACAAATATGCAATGTTTCACGTCGCTGTCAGGTCTGGTCACGAGGGTATGTTCCAAAATATGGAAGGTGGGAACAGTGAACTAACAAAGGATTGACGTCATATATCTCGCCACTGGCATGTGGTATCTAGAACCTATGGCTTATTGCAGCGTGGTCCCTGACTGGGAACTTCCTTACTCTAGGATGGCGCTTAATAACAATCCAACTGTTATAGGCGACTGCGGTTCTCAACGGCGGCACCAATCTGAAGTTCGTGGCGGGGGACGGTGGTGCAGGCACAGCCAGGCACAGTCGTCGAGTACAGTCGACTTGTCCTAACCGTGTGGGATGAATGAGCACGCAGCTGCCCACCGAGCTCGGCCCGAGACCGAGCACCGACCGTACCGCCTGTCGGGCACGTGCCCGAGTAACATGTGAGGCAGGTGCCGGAACAACATGTGAGGCACGTGCCGGAGCAACATGTGAGGCACGTGCCGGAGCAACATGTGAGGCACGTGCCGGAACAACATGTGAGGCACGTGCCGGAGCAACATGTGAGGAACGTGCCGGAGCAACATGTGAGGCACGTGCCAGCGCGGCCAGTCTGGCTGACACGTGCTGCGTCTATTTCAACAAGGGCTGTAAGCGACTGGTGCGTTTTGGATGTATTTTGTAATACATGAAATATTGATCCAAACCGTCTGGCAACCGTGTGTGTGCCCCACAAGTATATTACTGAATTTTCGAAAAGTGTACCTTCGACATATCCCTATGGATCGCCTAATTGCCTTTTAACCAGAAAGTGTCCTTTTCCTCAAAAGCTCATCTAATGCGTCGACGGGATGGGTGGACGCTCCCTCGGCATTTCCCTGGCTGTATATCCCTCCACACATAGCAAAAGTCAAATCCAGTGTACACCGGGTAAGGATATACTGGTGACTGTACCATGCTACGCATTGCTATTGACCTGGCCCATCCAGTGAGAATGACCCCATCCAGTGAGAATGTTATGTCCTGCCCTCTACTCCAGCGCTGCTCATTATCCGATACCGACTTTTCAGTTTAGTTCGGAAGTGACGGAATTTCAATTTATCTCAATGTCAAGGTCCTAGATGTCACCATCGGTCCTCATCTACATGAGACAAGAACATCACCCGCAATCGTTGAACGATGTTGCATGTCATTAGTCGACCTGGCTAGGATGTGCCACATGGTGCCCAAGGCACAAAGCAGATGCTCATCGAAACAAAAATAGTTCCGCATGCTCGATACTGCATCGGTGCCTGGAGAAGCTGCACTGCAGCACAGAAGAACCGAAAGCCATCAGTTTTATTGCTCGTATCGTGATTGGCGTAGGCCGACGTGAACATGTGACTCCGATGTTGCGAGAGTTGGGATGGATACGAGTTGATAGCGTACGTAAGACATGCTCTTGCGTTTATGTGCCACTTCCTGATAGCACCAAATGCGCCAGAAATCTTGCGTAGAAAGATCGTAGAACTCCGTGGTGTGCATCTGCCATGCACGGGCGATCAGAGAAAGCCGGCCGCAGCTACCTCATGCTCGGAAAGTGGAACTTTCTACATCAGGTCACAAGCAGCTGCAATAATGTCCCATCAGATGTCGGGCACCCATCAGAGCATAGCAGACTAATGGTGTGATGTGACCGCAGGATGTATGATGCATGTTCGATGTGTAGTAGGTACCGCAGTGTCGTGTCGAAGAAAAGTGTTTGTTTTATGCCCAGTATATCGGTTCATGTGTGGATGTACGCCAGCTTTGTATTATTGACATGTATGCCATGAATCCTTTTCATCGAAGCTCCAAATATGCTGTCTCATCTCATCTCAGCTTTTCCTACATTGAACCCGGTACTTGACTTCCGTGAACACGAATGCATGATGGAACAACTACCCTGAAACATGGCTGACACATGTATTAACCAAGCACATCACTGCATATCTCTCTCCTAGTCTGCTTATATAACTTATAGCTACCGAGAAAACCGCTGTGACACCAGTCAAAAAGAGCTTTGCTGTGGGGTTTGATTTGTTGGCATGTTATGGGTTGGGTGTTACCGGCGAATAGGTCCCTGTCAAGACCTCAGGTCAGTAATCGTGACCTTAAATAAAATGTGGAGATAGGAGGCTCCTGGTCCCAAGACAGGTACCTTTCCTATCCTTGAGAGCTTCCACTTTGGGCCCGGTGAAGGTTAACATGGAACCAAATGAGAAAGCACCCTGGAATGTGTTCAAGGTCTCTTGCAAGTAATGGCCGTGCATCCATGAAATGCATGCAATATTCCACCAATGCACGCGGTGGCTTCTTTCACATTGTCACAAAATACAAGGATCCCAAAGCAAGGACCTTGAACAAGAGCCTCTGGGATATTTGTAGGGATAACTACAAACACTAGCTTTGACTCACACTGTTTCGGATTCTGATTGGTAGTGATTTTCAGTGTGAAGCCGTCTCCTGAAGACCACATTTCAAATGTTTTGTGTAGTTCCGAGCAGAGGCTTCCTTAAAGACGAGGAAGGGGAGGTCAGGGGAGCGATACCACTCCCACCCTCTCACGGCAAGGGGGAATTTTTCCCGCCTCTCTCGCGCGGTGGTTGGGTCAGGAAGCGTATTTGACTGCCTTCAGGTTTTCAGCTTTGGCCTGGAATGAGAAATGTATGAAGACTTCAGCCCTTCCGCACGGTGGGCAATTATGCCAAATGGAGCATGATGAAGGATGGAGGATGATGAAGACAGCGATGATGGACCCATGCATCGAAGGCTCATGGGCAACCTCCGCAAAGGTGTGTATGGCGATATACATTGTGTTTCACTCACTCCAAAAAGTCGGTTGAACGGCTGTCTGGAGCTTTGTGGAACTTCCTACAGAAAAAGCTCTGGTTTTCTCTGATATGAATTCTCTGGGTGGTAGCGATCTTCAGTGTGAATCCCTTCTTCTAGAGAGCACTTCAACTTTTCTGTGCGTTTCCGGGACGGGGCCTCCTCAGATGTCAGGGGAAAACGCCGTCCTCCAAAGTGCGATGGGTAAATGTCCTCGCTCGCTGCCTACCCCGGTGGCGACGCTGGTCCAGTGTGTCTGAATACCCTTAGCTAACGGTCAGAATGTAGCGAAAGATGATTTCTGAATAGTTAGTTATAGCGAATTGAAATGGAACAGGAAGTAGTTGATCCCTTCACGGTATTTCTCAGGGTTTATGATACATTTTACTTCCAAATGCATTGATATAGTGTCCTCGACGCTTATCATTGCCAAGCTTGAGGCATTGCTTCCCACAGCACAAACAGCTGACATTAGTATCGGCTATACGTAACTGAAATGCAGATATAAATAGGAATAGGGCACTGGACATAGCTCACATCAGACGATCGCCCCGTACCAGTAGCGTCGACATACCTGACATAGCAATGGCCGCGGGTAAGGGTCAGCACACCCCACGCCAGGCGCAATCGCATGCCTGCATATCCTGCTGAAAATGTTCAAAACCTACGTCAAAACAACTGTACTATTCACTAAGATAGGGAGTGGGGCATAAATTGTAATCAACTCCTTATCGAGAAAAGCACACGTTCTACGCATATGAAAACTTTTTGAGACAGACTTTTCACCTTTCATTTTCCACGGACAGATGGACTTTTGGCTGGTGGTAGACCCATGATGGAATCCTGACCACGCCTCTGTTAATCGACGCCTCTCTGAAAGGCACAGGAGGGAGCGTGGACGTTCAGACTGAGAAGGGTACAGCTTGCGCACATAGGAAGTAGTCTTCCAGTGCTCTTCGGGCGCTTTTGGTTTAAAGTACAGTTACGATTTAAACGATATATAGATATAATCGAACGATATATCTAAGCCTTCTTCAGTGGTGTAAATACTCTACAATTTTTGCTCGACTGTGAGATGAATCCGACAGCTCTTCAATTGGGTAAATTTCATCGCTTTCATTTCCATTCTCCCTCCCAAACGATTGTGAACATTAGGTTACGAATCCATGATTATTTTTAGGACGACGGTCCTACGCTTAGGAATCCCCTAATGAGCAGAGATATATTATTTGAATTCGGCATAGGAAATACCAGACACATAAGACGACACAGATGCGCTTAATAGGATAAGCCACACACACACCGTTTTCGCATTTCATAGGAAGTTGCCGTTGGTTCAATCAGGTCACACTCCTCGGTGTGCACGATGGACACATATGGACACACATTGTCCTCGTTATTCACGATAAGGATGTATATGGACACACATTGTCCTCATAAATCACGATAAACATGCATGGACACGCATTGTCCTCGGTATTCACGATAAACATGTATGGACACACGTTGTCCTAGGTTTTCCCGATGTCCTCGGTAATTCAATTCACACTGGGAGCTAACAATTGGACGCTTCCTCCCAAGTCGACCCTTCATCTTACTCGGCAGGTCTTGCTCTATCACCGAGAAGAAATCGATGCTTCTGCGGTAGTAAATAAAGGGTGTCCCCGTTGGTGGCCGCTAGGTCATAGTCCTCGCCTGTCACGGTAAGCACGTGTGTGTGTATGTGTGTGTGTGTGTGTGTGTGTGTGTGTGTGTGTGTGTGTGTGTGTGTGTGTGTGTGTGTGTGTGTGTGTGTGTGTGGCGTGTGCGTGTGCGTGTGCGTGTGCGTGGGCGTGTGCGTGGGCGTGTGCGTGTGCGTGTGCGTGTGTGTGTGTGTGTGTGTGTGTGTGTGTGTGTGTGTGTGTGTGTGTGTGTTGTGTGTGTGTGTTTGTGTGTGTGTGTGTGCAGGGATATGGCGTGAAATGAGCAGCCCATCCTCGACTCTAAATGTCATTGCTACATTTCATGTGTAAGACAGTATCTCTTTTACCGAATCATAAGCTATTCCGACAAGTTACTCTCTTGCAAGCAATTTCGGTTCCCTTCAGCGTACAATAGTCTATGCATATCAGCTTTGGTATGATTTCCGTGGTACTACGGGTAATCCACGGTGTATTGGCCGCTGCAGGCTATCTTACGGCCCACCAGGAAGCCCGACGTCTCTCCTGAATTGTCTGTTGCCACCGCATGCGCAGCGGACGCTACTGCTTCCGGCAGGTGTTGCTCTCAACGCTTCGACAAGTACCGTGCCACCATACAGCCGTACGTGCCGTTTCGACCCGACCCGCATATTCCCCAAATCACACACGCGCCCAGGGAACGAAGCCGCACGCAATATCCGCACAGACAGGAATCATCCTTCGTACCGCGGATTGCTACTCCACACCGCAGCAGCTCGCTAGCGCCGAGGACGCACCGGTTCGCCACGAGGAACCTTCGCCCCAACCGCTCGCTCCTCCAGGTGGCGCATCCTGGCTACGCCCCTGGCGGGCATGCGGGTGCGGCGCGTGACTCGACCCGCACACCACAGTGCGTGCTCCTGCAGCTGTGGGCGCGGCGTACGGCACGTGACGCGCAGGCCGCCGTAACAGGAGCCGGGCAGGAGTGGGTGGCGCGCGCCGCATCACGTGACCGGGCGGCACGGCCGACTCGACGGCATGAATAAGTCGGCTGATTACCGCGCCGCCCCAGCCGCCATAAGTCCTTATTTAGCGTCGGGCCGTGCAACAGGTGCCTGACGGGGCCGCCTCGTGTGGAGCGGCGACCGGCGGCGATGGCTGCGACTGGGGACTGACCGGCGTGGGCGGAGCAGCGCCGGGTCCGACCGGACCAAACCACCCGCGCCGGGACAGTCGTCCGCCCGTGTCAGGCCCAGATGGCCGGGCCGAACACACACCCACCTCCATTATGATTCGGTTAAATAGATACAATGTCCTCGGTGGTACATCAAATGTAGCAATCGCATTTTAGACTGATTCGCCCCCCCCCCCCGGGACGGTCCGAAACAGCCGCCCCCGCCGGCCTGGACCAGGCTCCCGCGCCCGGGTTGGACAGACCGCCTCTGGGGTCACACCGGACCAGCACCCCATTCCCCGCCGGCCCGACTGAACCACTCGTTCACGCCGGTCCGCTGCAGGACACCAATCGAAGCCTGGGCGGAACCGCCAGTCGGCCAGAATGTAGCACACACGTGGTGTACGAGGGGCGGAGACGGTATTGCGCCGGCCTCGCGCCTTTGCGCTGTCTTCGTTTGACCTCGACTATAGCTCCGGTTCGCCGCCGCCTCCCTTCAGCTTGAAGTGTCGGTGCTTCCCAGCCAGCGTGAGGCAACGTAAGGGACACTAGACCAGGAAGGCCAGGCCGCGTCCCGGGTCCGCGTTCCACCCGTGCCGCAGCCACAGGATAGAACACCGTACCGCTGGCCTCTAGCGACCTTATGGACAGACGCTGATTTTGGCAGCCCGTATGGACATCAAACGAGACCCTCTCAGCGTCGCGGGGTGCTCTACGGGCGCGAGTGATCGCATCTCAGAACCTACTTCTTCAACAATCGCGAACATTTCAGCTGAAATATCTAGTAAAATTGTGCTAATTCCAGTAGGCACCAAGAAACTGAAAAATATCCTAATGGAATCGGCTGGAATGGAATACTGAACTTCACAGTCATTTTGACATGCTACAGACCTCCTGACACCATATAAACTGCAAAGCTGAAACGGGAAACCGCACAACCCCTGTATGTACGACACCAACGTCTTTAAATGGTTGGGCAGGCGCAAAAGGATGGAAGCGAGAACGGCATCAAAGCAAATTTTTTGGTACTAAATAGTGACGTAAAAATGGTACACTCGCCTGCAGTGAAATGCTCCAGGGGTCTCTTAACTATGGCTGGCCGCCAGGAACTTGGGCTCTGTCGCTCCACGCCAATAATTACTGGTAGGCTGCACCCTTCACAGTTATGTGTTGTGTGACAGCTTCACCACGGGCAAGTGTCCTAGCCATAGGTGACAATTTGCCCTGCAGCCATGAAGAGAGAAACACGGGTTTACGCTGCTCCCGTCTTGCATTCCACGGTCGGCCAAACAACATTGGCAGTTCAACGGGGAGGCTACCAATGGACTCCTGTCGACAAGCAACTATTTATAGTGGAATATTTCTGATACCGGGAACGCAGAATGAGCTGGAAAGGTTAGAAGATGGTAAGTTTAGGATGTCAATGAATCATTAGCTAGCACCAAAATAATACTCGGATGTCCAACTTGTATAATCTTTAGAACTGTAATTCGGGTTCTTGCTGGGGTGGCTTTATGGACCAGGATCCAATTGCTAAGCAGAGCTTGTTCTGTGAACCCTGGCCCCACCACCCGATCCAGGAATTGCAGTTTAACAGTAGAAAATGGGAATAGTGCTTCATGTGCCGTTAATACACCGACACGGCCACCTCAGTAGCCTCCTCTCTACCTTGTCGTGCCAATTCCCAACTGATCCTCCCGTTCGAGGGCTAAAAGCGAGCGCACTAAGTGACTCGAGCACAGCCTCCAAGAGAGGGAAGACCGGTGCGGGCTGGCGCTCTAACCAGCTGAGCTACGGTACGGCAAGTCCTGAGGAGGCACTTGCCGGCTTAAATCAGATTCACCAACAAGTCGCCAGTGAATTTAATCAAGCAACAAATGCTGCCTGGTTACATTACGCCTATCTCATTGAGAAACAAGGGTTATTGGGCGTTATGCATATCTTGTGTGATATATTCGTATTGATTGTATATATTGTGTCCTGTATTGCAAGCGACTTACTCAGATTTCCGAGAGGATAAAATATATCTTGACGCGGATACCATCCAACTATATTACCATAGAAGTTTTTCCTTATATTTTCTCAGCACTACATGTAACCTGGCTATACATCATTCTTAGTGTGAACCAACGTGAAGTATTGGAAGACGAGGGAGGAATTCATGCCATAGTTGTGTTAGTTATGTGTTATTTATTAGTTATAGTTGTGCCCATGGGGCCGGTGCAATTCGCTTTCCAGCACCAAGGCGTGTTGTTGAAAAATGTCGGGAGCAAGGACAAACTAATTTATATCAACCTGGATCGTTTACCAAATTAAATGGCTGCAATGGTGTGGTGTGTATGTGGTGGTGGTGGTGGTGGTGGTGTGTGTGTGTGTGTGTGTGTGTGTGTGTGTGTGTGTGTGTGTGTGTGCGTGCGTGCGTGCGTGCGTGCGTGCGTGCGTGCGTGCGTGTGTGTGTGTGTGTGCATGCATTGAACCACTTTCTGTATTACATGGTTTCCATGCTTTCTACGTCATGCTTTCTATGCTGTTTATAGCAAGCTATTGATCAATTTTGATAGCGATGAAATATAGCTGGGACGTTTGACAAACGTCACCTTTGACTGAATGAGAAATTTTAATTTCTGTAAGTATTATGCAATACGACAGGAAATCAGCCCTTAGGCAAGTATTGCATAGTGGAGGAACGTGTTTTTCTCAGTTCAACACTTTAAGGCGCGTATTTTGTGATCCGTGTCGGCGCCAAGCCGAGGTCATAGCGTAGGCTCTCATAACATAAACCTAATCGTGCAAATCCATGTTGCTTGTATCCCGAATCTGGCGTTTCATCAGTGCCTCGAGATGGTAGTCGGACCAACCATGAACCTCTTTGGCCTGTTACCAGCACCCTCGCCGGGTCACATGATAGGCGTTGGATGCGTATAAGAAACCGAACCCTACTTACCGTGACTTGTTCGATTCCATGGTGATGATGTTGAGAATGCTGCATTGTTCTATGCTTAATAGTTGCGAATTTTTATATTATGAAAAGCGATGTGGCTTGCAGGGGCTGACTCAACCCATGGCGGCAAGTCAACTTGAGAAAATTCAGCTAGCTTAGGTACAACTCGGGGCTACAGTCTCCTTCGTCCAATAACACCCAAACAGGGTTCAAGAAAAGCACTTGCTATCAACTGGTACCAATTGCTCTTTTATATCAGCCAATGCCTCATTACATCAACTGGTATGACAAGTGTTATCTTCTTAATTTTCATCGTTTCTCACGGTCTTCGAATCACTTCATTTACCCATTCAGATACCAAGTCGCATGTTTTCAAAGAAGCTGTAACCAGTGACTTATATATATATATATATATATATATATATATATATATGTACATAAATATAAATATATATATATATATAAAGATATATATACATGTATATATATATATATATGTATATGCATATATATATATGTATATATAGGTATATATGTATAAATATACATATATATATGTATATATATATATATATATATATACATATATATATATATATATATATATATATATATATATATATATATATATATATATATATATATATATATATATGTATATATATGTATATACGTGTGTGGCGAAACTTTATTGCATTTGATGATTGAATCTAACCATTCAGCGATGGTTTCAGCCCTACCCCAAGTTTTGCTGAGCTTTCATATGAAGCTTATGGGCATTGTCTGGAAGGAATTACTTCAATACGCCTTTGAACCAATCGCTCACATCCAACATGTTTTCAGCATCTCAACCCTTGCATACGACGCCACTGTTGTAATTGAAAAGATAAGAACATTTTCGAGGCTTCCATGGGATACTGATCAGAAACGTAATTTTACACATCATCATCACACCTTACGGTGCGTTGGAAAGGCTTAGACTGCACAAAGTACGGTAATAAGCAAATACGCATTGAA
Source organism: Imbricaverruca yamaguchii (assembly GCA_034440575.1). Taxonomy (NCBI): domain Eukaryota; kingdom Metazoa; phylum Arthropoda; class Thecostraca; family Neoverrucidae; genus Imbricaverruca; species Imbricaverruca yamaguchii. Next base: position 52,057 of record JAOTOL010000473.1, on the reverse strand, counting down.
ATCCTGATCACGCCCTAGCTACGAAGAGTCAGTAATGCTACTACGCATGGTACATGCTTTCAAATGTCATGCAATTATGCTTGCACAGTGATGCAGGCTGAAATAAATGTTCACAGCAACAATTGCAGCATCTTCCTCTGGAATGGAATTTCCTCTGGCTCTTGTGGCCAGACCCTTCCTTTGTCCTCGTACGCAACTCGTCTTCAACCTGATGCGGTTCCATCACTTCCACACTGTCTGTGTGCTCCTTCCAATTCGGTCGGATTCACTGTTACTGAATCATAATTCATTGAAGCTTACTAGTTTTCCCTTTTCGAAACAATTTAAGTGACAGCCCATGTCTGCGTTATAAACGATCTCCATTGTGATAGTATTATGATGTGATAGATAGTATATCATTTCGAGCTAGGAGTTTCCTAGGGAAAGACACATCTATCGCTCTTGAAAAGCAAATCCTTGTTTGGCAGAATGAAATAAGGAAGGGCGTTTATATCTGGCACGTTTGCTCTTCAGCCTGCATGCTGTACACACATGCAATTTGTGATGACATCATTGGCACCCGGCGAGGACCATGTGTGGATAAAAACTGATATTTAATCACGGTTTACTTCAATAGCAAAAAGAAGTGCAAAAGCAGCATGGCGAAAAGGCACGGGAATTTTGGAGCCTAGTGATCTATTGTTGTAATCAACCTCAGCTTACGTCGACCTACATGCAGGGGATAGCTCAGTTGGTTAGAGCACTGACCTGCTCTGGTTTGCCCTATTCTGGGAGTGCAGGGTTCGGGTCGCTTCCTGCGCTCGCATTTAGCTCCCGGCTGGGAGGGTCAGTTGACAGTTGACCCGATAGGGCCGGGGACGGTCTACCGGGCGGCCGCGTCGGTGCATTGACGGCACGTTAAACTTTCGTTCAAAATTCTGCCGTTGAACTGAAATTCATGGATCAAATGGTGGAGCCAGGGTTCACGCAACAAGCACTACTTAGCAATATGACCCTGGATTATAAAGCCACCCCAACAAGAACTCGTTTTTGTTTTGTTTTAACCTGAAAGCCTGAAAACTGTGCCGCCATCGAGACGAATTTTCACCATCTAGAAAAGCCTACACTCAAGAAACGAAACAGCGCGCTAGAAGTTTGGATTAAGTAAGTTTGGATTCCCGAAGTTTGGATTCCCTACGCCCTTTGTCATCCAGCTGATGTATTTATTCACCTCCATCCTGTGCAATAGCCACCAGCTGCGTGGATGTGCTTGAAGGTAAATACATTGTAATACAATACAGTAGTATGAAATTATTAAAGCTTAGCAATGTCAATATTTTTCTAAAAACTTTTGGAGTGAATTCATATGGATTAAGGACAGTACGTCAGATGCTATAATGAGTTTTTAAGAGCCATCCACATCCTGTACCGAGTCCACCAGAAGGTAAGCAGCATAACTTAACCTGACCTGGCCTGATTTGGTTTAGCTTAACCTAACCTAAGCCAGCCTAACCTATGGTTGTGGGATCGCATATGACCTATAGACATTCGATCGCGTAAATCGCGTGAGACCTACGGATATTTGACTGCGTAAAACCTACTGATGTCGAGTTACATAAGACCCACAGATATTCCGCCGCATAATACTTACCGAGTTTGGATCGCGTACAGCCAATTATGTTCGATCGTATACAGTCAAGTATGTTGGATCGCATGCAAGTAACTGATAACTGATCGTGTATAATACCGATGATGGCAGGGGTGTCGATTAAAAAAGAACATTGTGGGGGGGCGAAGTGCCAACGCACTAACTAGACCACCCCGAAAAATAATCTTCGGATTTCGCCCACTATGTTTTCAGATCTCAGAAATTCTGAGTTTTTATTCTGTGCTTATGTTATTCAACATCCTCACCAACGGGAAAATCGTCCCATAACTGATCAAGTCACATAATTAAAAGAGCAGTGCACAGTACATGTCGGCATAACAACTCTGAGAAATAGCATGCGACTGCAGTGTCATACAGTGGGCTCGGATCTATCATAATATTCATCGTCGTCATCGTCATCGTCATCGTCATCGTCATCGTCATCGTCATCGTCATCGTCATTGTCACCGTCACCGTCACCGTCACCGTCACCGTCACCGTCACCGTCACCGTCAACGTCGCCCTCCTCACCTCACTCCACACACCAACAAGCACACACCGGCTTAAATAAAAGTAGTTCGACGAGCAGATGCCGGCCAAAACACACCGGCCTTGATGGAGTATCGGAGCACAGCAGGCCTCAACGGTGGTAACGATGGGTGAAAGTATTTCCTTGCTGCTTAACATTAAGGATTGGCGAAGCCAAAGTTGTGATGGGGCGAGTTCAATATCAGAGAATGGATACAGCTGCCACAAAAACAGAGTTATCCCAAACAATGTACTCTGATTAATCATGTGCGTTGGTGTCAGTGATAAAACATTCGTGAAATAGGGTGGGAATATCACTTTATGAATACTCAATCGACATCCTTCTGCAAGAAGTATCAACACCCCTTTCCTTGATGCATGCTTATGAAGTCTTCGCGTCTCATTTCTAACAGTATCTCATTTATGTAGGGGTAAATAACATAGGTCATACTAGGAGTGAGGAGCTTCTGAGGGAGTACAGGGCCCTTCTGGCCACCCTGAAGGGTACCAATAGGGTTATTGTAACAGCAATTTTGCCTAGGGCTAGAGCCTCCCCTGAGTGGAGTTCTAGGGCACTGGCAGCTAACGCCAGGGTAGGAAAGCTCTGCCATGAGCTAGGTTTTACATTGGTAGACGAGTGGAGCAGGTTTTATGCATCGTGGGACCTCTATCAGAGGGATGACTTGCACTTTTCTGAGAAGGGGGTCCATGTGTTAGGCAAAGTATACGAGGATGTCCTTCAGGGAAACTAGGAAATGGGGTGAGGAGGGATGAATTTGCATTGCCAACTCAGGAATATTCCAATAGTGTCAGCCAAGGCAATAGAACGTCAAAATCTGCAAATAGGGACAGCAGCAACTCAAGGGGACAGAGTTATAGTTCATCTAGTGATAAAAGAACTCCTCAATATGAAAAAGCCAAAGGTGGTTATGGAGCATTTGTTAAGTGTATGATGTTTAATGCTCAGAGTATCCGTTCCAAATTTGATGAGTTCAAGTGTTATGTTGCTGAGGAGGAACCAGATTTTGTTTGCATTACGGAGGCATGGGTCAGTGAAGGGTATTTTGGAGATAACTTACAGGACTATGAAATCCAGGGATACAATATGTTTTCGTGCAATGAAAGGGTCCAGCAATGAAAGGGGGTGGGGTAATGCTCTATATGAATAGCTTATTCAGTTCTCAAAAAGTAGCAGGTGGGGATAAAAATGTGTCTGTGGAGTCCATTTGGCTTGACGTCACTGTGGGAAAAGGCAACAGCAATACTCTTAGGATAGGAGCTTTCTACCGATCAGGAACCCTGCCACATTCTCAGCAACTGGAGCTTGACAAGGTGATCTGTGAGGAAATCAGTAGAAACTTTAAGAGGAAGTGCCTTATTCTCGGTGACTTTAATCTAAAAGGTTATGAAAATGCTGGTGTTGGCCCCCCATCATGCAAAATGTTTAGGAAATGCCTTGAAGAGGACCTGTTCTTACACCAGTTTGTATCGGAACCCACCAGGCATGGTTCATTCTTGGACCTTGTATTCTCGGATTTAAGTGACTTGGTTCAAGACTTGACTGTAGGTGAAACTCTGTGAAAAAGTGACCATAACATAGTTAGATTCAAGGCACATGTAGGGGAAATTACCAAGGATAATTTGGTAAAGGTTCCAAATTTCAACAGGGCAGACTTTGACGGCATGAGAGCGGCTTTAAGTGCCATCAGATGGGAAGAAGAATTCTCCAATTTAAATGCCTGTGAAATGTGGGAAAGGTTCAAATCTTACTTGAAGGAAACTCAGATTAGACATGTCCCCCAAAAGCAAAGACGCAAAAGAAGGGTAGGAAAGCCAGCATGGCTTACACCAGACGTGATAAAAGCAATTCAGGCTAAGAAAACTGCATTTAGAGTTTTTAAAGAAGCCTCAAATGTCGTTAATCTAAAGGCGTATCGAAAAGCTAGAGACACTGTGAAGCAAAAAACCAGAGCAGCAAAGCGAGCAAAAGAACTGGATTTAGCTAGAAACTGTAATGGGGACAGTAAAAAGTTCTTTAGTTTCTACAAGCTGAGTAAAGTTTCTAGCACAATTGGGCCACTGGAAGTAAACGGGACTACATTGGGTGAGGATAGTGAGATAGTTGAGGAGCTGAGCAAGCAGTTCAAATCAGTGTTTACATTGGAAGATATGACCAATCTGCCGACCGTACACCATAGTTCAGTGACATGGGATCTGACAAATGATGTTGACTTCATTGATAGTGATGTTGTTTACAATCATATCAGGAAAATAAAGCCAAATAAGGCAGCAGGACCTGATGAAATTTATGCTAGGGTGGTTCGGGAAACTGAAAAGGAACTGGCATTTCCACTTAGTATAATATTTTGTAGATCAGTTTCACATAATGAAATTCCAACCGATTGGAAAAGGGCAAATGTAGTTCCTATGTTCAAGAAAGGAGAAAGAGGGAAAGTTGAAAACTATAGGCCAATAAGTCTCACATCCCTAGTCTGCAAGGTACTCGAATTAATTATCAAGGATAGAATAGTTAGTTATCTGGAAGGTAGCAGATTGATTCAAGATACTCAACATGGGTTTAGAAAAGGACGATCGTGTCTCACAAACCTCTTGGACTTTTTTGAACTTCGCCACAGAACAATTTGATCAGGGAATCTGGTTGATGTAGCATATCTTGACTTTAGTAAGGCCTTTGACAAGGTACCCCATAAACGGTTAATGATACAGCTTCAGTCCCATGGTATTGCAGGTATCATCTTAAAATGGATAGCGTTGTGGCTTTCAGATAGACAGCAAAAAGTGATGCTAAATGGTACAAAGTCATCATGGCAAAATGTTCTTAGTGGAGTCCCCCAGGGGTCAGTACTAGGGCCATTACTGTTCATTATATTTGTAAATAACATTGAAAGTGGCCTAAGCAGTAAAGTTTTCAAAATTTGCGGATGATTTGAAGGTCTTTAGGGCAATAACAGGTCAGGATGAGCATATCTCGCTGCAAAAAGACTTAGACGAACTTATGAAGTGGTCCGAAGAATGGCAAATTAAATTTAACTTTGATAAGTGCAAAATCATGCATGTAGGTAAGCAGCATATGAAGGCTCCATACTTGATGGGTGGCCAAGTGCTATCAGTGACTCAACAGGAGAAGGATTTAGGTGTTATTCTAAACACAAAACTGGGGGCATCAGAACAGACCAAGGAAGCCAGGAAGAAGGCACTGAGAATGCTCGGGGCAATAAATAGGAATGTATCATACAGAAGTGAGGAAGTGATCAGGAAGCTTTACTGTGGATACGTCAGGCCACATTTGGAATACAGCATCCAAGCTTGGTCTCCTAGCTATGAAAAAGATTGTTGGCTTTTAGAGAGAGTACAAAAGAGGGCTACAAAAATGGTTAATGGCATAAGCAACCTGGGATATGAGGAAAGATTGAAGAAATTGAATATGTTTTCACTTAGATATAGAAGGCTGAGAGGAGATCTCATCGAGGTCTTTAAATTTGTCAATGGTCTGGAGAGGGGATACCTTGGGGAAATGTTTGACTTTAACAGAAATGATGCAATTAGAGGTCATAAATTCAAAATTAAAGTTAACCACAGCAGAACAAGGTTAAGGCAAACTTTCTTCACCAACAGGGTAGTGAAACACTGGAACCAGCTGCCAGAAAACATCGTCAGTAGCAGCACATTGAACATCTTTAAAAACTGCAGAGACAATCATTATAAGAATAGAGGGCTTGGTTTTCAGTATTACAGGGAGGGCTGATTGACAGATTTGGTGGGCAACTGGTTCAGTGTACAGAGTGCAACCAAGAAGGGCCCTTGTGGCTCATAGTTGCACTAATCTTTTATGTCTTATATATAGTATGTGTATGTGCTCGATAAGGAATGGTGATGTACGAACATTTCGCAGTATAATTTCGGTTAAAAGGATTACCTGTAATGTGATCTGGCATACAATACCAGTATATAGCATAGTTAGTATTTTCTCTATCCAGTATATAGCTCTTAAGTTATTCATATCAAAACAAATAATAAATGTACAGTCATAAGTAACTAAACCATTAGCTCAGCTTTGAGTGCGACACATCAAAAATATTATAAATGACAGTAATTTTCTGGCAAATTTCGACATCCTAACATGCTCGTTTCGACATCTCATACCTAACCAAAAACCATTATTTTAAACCTGATTGGTGTAGTCGTTGTGATCGCCGAGTCGAGCCAGTCACCACACACGACATCAAGCAAACTAAAATGCGCACCGGATTACAGGCATTAATCAGCACAATCGTTCCACTATTTTGTTTATAACAAGTATGAAGACTCCGTCATTACTCAATGGCGCAGCCAAGACCAAGAATAAGACACACCAGGTGCATGCCTCTCTAGTCACGGCCAAGGAGACCGAAAAGGTCATCCCAGAAGATTCCCAGAAGGGCCATCCGATGATTTGAAAATGGATGTCAGCTGGAATGGTTTCTTTGCTACAGTCGGAAATAAATATGTGCAAAATTTTGGAAAGGGGGAATATGGCAGAAATCAAAACAATGTTCAAATCGGCGGAATTTGTATCGTCCCCGCTTCTGTATGTCTACTATTTTTTCGACCAATTCGCGTTTTTGGGGCCCCAGTCATATGTTGAGGCACATGGCTGGAGCCTCGGCCCTGCCGCTTTTTGCGAAACTCTGTAGACTTTGGGGGGCTCGGTGTATTTTCGGCCTCCCGTTGTGCCCTTATGGCTCCGCTGTATTTAATTGAGGCGTTTATTTTTTTCGCACATGTGTTGAAACCTCAGCACAACCTTGGCTCCTCTGATATAATTCATCGGGATCACAGCGCGACTTTTCTGGCCCATGTGAGTAGTTTCGGAGGTCCTGGAGCAGCTTTCTTTGTTCAACGCAAATTTTCGTGACTTCTGAATTATTTAAAGTCCGAGTGCTGGGCTGATTTTTCGGGCACCAGACGCTATATATTTGTGTCTCACCGCGATTTTTCGAGCTCCGGTACGCCATTATTTCGGGACCGTACGCAAATTGTGAAGGCATCTGGGGGTACGTTCGGAGCTCTGGAGAGATGTTCCTGACTCGGACATGTATTTTTCGGAATCACTCCTTATTTTAGAAGGCATCGGCTTACTTTTTATGGAGTTCAGGTGTGGCTTTTCGGGCCATGCTGTGTTTGCACAGGGAAATTTATGATGCTCCGCCCCAACTTTTTTGGTACTACCACCGGAATTCTGGGTCCAGTACGTGATAGTTGTGGATATCATCGCGAGTTCTCGGGGCGTGGTGTAATTAGCTGTGCCCCAGCGCGATTTTGGTGAACCTCGGGGCAAATTTTTGTGAGCCTGGTGTAAGTTTAAGGCCTTCGGTGTATTCACTTACAGCCCGCTACGCGAATTCTGGGGCCCCGACGCGAAGGTATCGGGCCCAGCGCTATTTTTTTAGGAACCGGCGCGATTCTTGGGAGCCTACCCTTTCAGTATGGGGTGACCGGGGTGGCATTTTTCCCTTTCGTACGCCACTGTAGCTGCTCGACGTGTTTTTTCTTCGCAGATGGCACCATCGAGAGTAGAAAGGCCCATCGGACAATTTTATTTCGGGACATATTCTGAATTGTCCGGTGCTCGGGTCAATTCGATAGTCCCCTTGTGATTTTTGGGGTATTACTGGGGTAGTGGGGTACACCGAAGCCTATTCTTGCAAGGCCCCTCCAGGATATTTTTGCACCCCAGTACGATCCTTCGGGCTCTCGGTGCGTTGGTTGTTTTTCGGTACCCAACATTATTATTTTTCGGGGAACGACGGCTTCCTAATTTGTGGATCGTTGACGCAATTTTTATGTCCGCAGTGTGACATTCTGGGGAGATATTGGCTCTTGGGAAGCTAGCTGCGACTTGTGGGGCTCCGGCGCGGTGTTTTGGCCCGCAGTGAGATTTTCAAAGGAAGCGGCGTGCATTCTTTTCCGTCTAAGTGCGATTTTTAGCCCCTTGGTCACTTGTTTTGATCCCTTGCGCGAGTTTTAGTGACTACGACACGTTTTGGGGCCCAACACGTTTTGTGGGCTTTTAGAGCCATTGCTGGGATCCCAGAGTTAATTTTCTTGTCCGGTCTGTTTTTATTTTCTCCGGCTTAATTTTTGGGTGACCCCAACGAGTCTTTTAGAGCCCCGGAGCGACCTGTCATGCCTCTTAGAGTGATTTACAGTGGCCCGGGCGATAATTATTGGTATCCCAGGCTCAGCGTGATTTTCAGGGGTCCCGGCCTAACCGTTTGTGGCCAAGTTGCGATTTTCTCTGTGATTTGGGGCTACGGCTTGATTTTCAGGGGCCAAGCTGAAAGCTTTTGAGGCCCCAGCGTTGTTATCAGAGGCCCCTGCGCGACTTTTGGGGACACCCAATGTGATTTTTCTGAGACTAAGTGTGATTTTTAGGGAGCATGTCGCAATTTTTTTCCTCAGCTGGGCGGATTATTTGTGGCCCCACAACCTATCAGGAGGGTGGGGGCAACTGCCCACAATGCTCACTCCATTTCGGTATGCCACTGTGCAATGCAATACTGCAATATCAGAATCCAGGAGTAGTTCATCTTGTTCATCACTCGCACGTTATTTCAACTCCCAAGTTCTCCAGACAGTTTGAGGAAAGTCAAACATCTGCTGCATGAATCGGCAAGGATGGATGATAAGGCAACAGGGATACAATGTAATTCAGATCACAGTAGTTATGCTGCAATACCAGCCTTTTTCCACAGACTACTTTGGATATGGATGCGCTCCTGAAGTTTTGTTAGGGCTGGAGTCGAAGGTGGATGGAGCAGCACTGTGAAGGACATAACATATGGTTCAAAGGACTTCTACATTCAAAGGAAAACACTTCCTTCATCCGCTTCAAATGTGATTCAAGAAAACACTGTCATCGATTTTAAACACTAACAAAGAGTGAACCACCTGCTGTTCTTAGGGTTATTGAAGTGAATTTGTTGTCTTGTTAGCGAACTGACCACTTACATGATAATATATAAGTATTTTAACTTCGCCTGCTTCTATCGTGAAAACTTGTAATCTTTCAACGATATGAATATAAGATGCATTTAAATTACATCAGAAATCGTCAGAATAACTTATCCACAAACCCGTGTATGGATGTCAATGAATGTATCGTGTTTCTTAACACAAATTATGTAGATCTTACCTGTAAATTGGCAACTGAGTAAATGTTGTTAGCCCAGGAATCCATTCCTGAAAATATAGCACTTTCAACATATTGTTCTTTGTGAAGCAATAAGTGCAATGCTCTCATCACGTGCACAATGCAGCACAAAAGGAGGATTATTGTGGTCTAAGGTAACCACAAAGCAAGTTGTACACCCATTTTACCTCCATCAATCATTCAAAAGTTTGCAGAGTTATGTTAGACCAGTTGTAAGTTAGGTTTTACCTTAAAAACGTTTTTGTTTGTTTGTTCAGAAACAGTTCAAGCTGGATTAGGTTAGGAAACTTTCTACTTTGAAAATGTTTGTGGACAAAAAAAAGTTAGGAAATTGTCCAGTAGAAAATAAATTTATTTCATGCATCAAAGGCTAGGCTAGGTTACGTAAGGCCATGTTACATCTTCTTTTTCTTTACTCTGAACATTTCATCTTATATCACACAAATCCAAGCCCCTTTTTGGGAGTCATGTTGCCTCCATATTGCCTCCCTATTGTATGCATGTGCAAAGGAAAGGAGTGGTTACATCGTGTTCAGCACGTTAATGAGAGATTACCGTAAACCAAAAAAAATATACTTAAAATCCAGGCATTATTGCAGTTTAAGGTAACCATCAGGCAAGTTCTACGCACATTTTACCTTCATGAAGCATACAAAGGAGTGAGGATTGTTTAAGTCAGATCAGGTCAGGCTTTGTTGTAAGAAAAAAATCATTTTTGGAAATATAGTTAAAGCATGATAATTTTCTTTTAAAATAGCACTGCGACCAATTGGGTTAGGTTAGGTTAGGTTATTAAGTTGAAAATACTTGATAAAAATGCCTGGAAAATTTCAATAAAAGCAATTTTTTTTGCATGTGAAGTTGGGCCGGCTTATGTAAGGTTATCTTACATCTTTTTTACTTTGTTTTTATGCCATATTACCTAAATCCACACCCCTTTTGGATGTTATTCATACTCCCCATTGAAAAGTACGTATTTCCTGAGGATAGGATCATAAATTTGCGCCTTTAGGTGCTTTATTAATTTTTGGAATTCATATTTTAAATGAAATGTTAATGAATGCGACATACGATGATGTTACCACTCATTTTCTGTGCACATTCTTACTTTTCACGTTGTGAGCAAAATAACACAGAAATGAGCTTTGAATTTGGTAACAGCATGAAAACAAATACATTCAAAGTGTAAGATAACCTAACCCAACTTCAATCTAACCTGCCTTTGGAGAAAACAATTCTAAAAACAACCCTGGAAAACATCAAGCAATCTATTTCCTTGAAATTAAAAAAAGGAAAATCTAACCAAACCAAGCATGACCAGAAATATTGTGTTTTAAGGTGGTAACAAGACAAGATTATGCACACCTTTTCCTCCATAACGCAAACAATTGGCTAGGGTTGGTTAGGTCAGGTTAGTTTAGGTGTTTGAATTTTGATTTTGTAACGAAATTCTCCCCAAAATTTAACAGAAAATGGAGATTGTCTTAAAAAATAGCTTCTGTTAGAATAGGTTAGAGTGGGTTGGGTTTTTCTATTTTGCATCACAAATGTCTTACCTCCGTCATATTTGTCGACCGCAACCGCAAATTTGTACTTGAGAATTTGTGATTCTGTACCTGAACATATTACCTTTGGATACTACGATTTTGGATGTTCTGAAGAATGCGATTGTGGCATTTCATGCGCGCTAGTGTCCATTAATTCTCTCCAGATATTTGGTGATGGGGTGTGACCTTGTATAATTACAGGGTTCGTGTAGAATATCTTGTGAGCTACGGCTTAATACCTACCTATTGCTTCCTTCAAGAATAATGATTATAATACAGTGTGCACGCAGCTTCTTGCTGACTTTCTTTCATGGTATAATAAACTGGCAGATATATTTGGCTCACACGTCCCTATTGTTTGTTCAGGTTAAGACTGGTTTTCCCCATATTATTATTGAATATACGCACATTGCCATTGGGCATTTAGGTGGGTAGTTACCTAGGTAAATATCAAGCTTATGGTGTGATTGGTTGCCTGTTGAATATATATATATATATATATATATATATATATATATGGGGAGTATATATATATATATATATATATATATATATATATATATATATATATATATATATATATAATCTCAATAACTCACTGCTCTTGACTGACGCGTATTGTGTGCATGCTTGACAATGCGCATGTCTGGATATCGTATGAATCCAGATCAAGCTCCATATGCATGTTCTTTTGCTATTGGGCATGTGTGCAAGCATCATGACAGTGCAATTATCATCCATTGGCTTTGCGGATTATGTCAGACAATCTAGTGTTAAGTGCATCAACATCAGCTAATCTCATCATTCTATGATGGAATTTGTGCTTGCAAAGGGCAAGAAAATCCAACTCCTATTTGTTTTTCACACAATTTTCAATTTTGCAGCAAGAGGTGGAGAGTCAATCCACTATCCAATCCAAATCTTTCATTTCAGTACAAAATGTGCTGGTTGGCATTAACTAAGTTTTCAAAGTAGCATGCCATTTTCAATTTTTTCCTTTAGCTTTCCTATCAGCACAAAAATATAATAGGTTATTGGGGCGCCCAAACCAACATTGAGGGGGCCAAGATCAATCTTTGTGGGGTCATGGCCCCCGCAAAAAGGATACAAATCGACGCCCCTGCCATGATTGTACAATTCAAACTGGAATGTCATCTGATCCGCTTATGCACATGCGTGTTTGTCCGCAGAATACGACATACTTTGCCCCATGTTAAAATGAGATGGTAAAGATCTCGATCTGGTCGAACTTTGCCATCCAATTTTAAATGTTCACTGGAAAGAACGGGACAAGTTTATAACTAACCTGGTGAGCTGAAGGTAAATATGTTTGCTTGCAGAAAAAAACAAACAAATGAAAGTGACCATAGCGTGTGATTTCAGAAAAGTTTTCCGCACCCAAGTTCATATCATGTTTGAAAAACCTTCGTCTGACGTCATGCAGACTTGAAGGATAACTTCGATCTACCCTCTGGCAAACGTACTTTTTGTTTGTTCTTTGGCACATACGCGTCACACGCGCGTGCGGTATATAACAAATCAACGCTATTGTATTCAGTGCAGATGCCTATTTCAGTGTAGGACTGCTTCGGTTCCATATTATTTTTCACGATCACAACCCATTTCTGTGCTTTGTGTTCATGGCACTAGGATTGACTCATGCATGATATGTATTATGAATACCAATATTAACATTAATAGGTATTATTTGTGGTTACTGTCATTGATTTTTGGGAATAACTTCAGTACACCTGATTCTTTCCTCACCGGCAGCTGACAATTTGACAATTGTAATGTTAAGCATGAATAATTGTGCTGTGTTTTGCTCCCTAATTTGTGTCATGGCATACTATTTACAAAGCTACATGCTTTATATCTTTTTTTCATAGCTTGCACTGAGTCTCAAAACTCAAGTGACTGATTGTGATTTTAATACTTGACTCATGATTCAACTATTTTTTATAGAGATCTGTGATTCAACTCACAACTCAAGATATATTTTGGGGGAAAAAAGTGATTCAACTAGTGACTCATCCAATAAAAAAAAATTGATCCATGAGTTCATTCTCGATTCAACTTGAGTTGAGCACACGTGTGATTGGTGGTGTGTACAAGCATCCGTATGACAATGGAATTGTTGTTTTATGGCATATGATTTTTTTTTTAAAGGCAATCTTTTTTTATAATCCATCAGCATCTGCTAATCTCAGCATTTTATGATGCAAGTTGTACTTCCATAGTGGAGGGAAATCCAGTTATTTTGTTGTTTTTTTTGCACAATTTTCAATTTTGCAGCAAAAGGTCGAGAGTCATTCCAATATCTAAATCTAATCTGTTTCTTTACAGTACAAAGTACTCTAGTTAACATCAACTAAGTTTTCTATACAGCATGGTGTTTTCTTCTTCTTTTTTACTTGGCTTTCTTATGAACATACAAACAGCCAGGATTATTGGGGGACCCAAATCAGCATTGGGGGGGGCAATATCAACATTGGGGGGCCAACATCAACATTGGTGGGGCCATGGCCCCCACAAAAGATACAAATCGACGCCCCTGGATTGTGGCCGTTGCGACCCTAAATAACGTACGATGCAGTTCTGTCCTGCAGCACTACGTCTCTTTGACGTAGTGCTGTATGCCAGATGCAATCCTTAATTACGATGTCTACTTAGATTAAAAAAACTTCATACTGCGTGGCACGAAATTCTGCACTTCGCTAAATTTATGTGAGTGCAACCTTGGATATACGGCCATCCATCTGCGGTTTCATCCATGTGCGGTGTCTACCCGTAGGTGAAGAGCCGACCGCTAATGCTGAAAAATGTTAATGAACTGCATTGCCAGATTAACATCGGTGTTATATTAGTCCCACCCCTACGCATCCCTCCTGTGCCTCTAACATTTCATCCCGTACCCAGCGGTTCAGTGTTCTATAGTATAAATTGTACGATGCACGGCTACAGAGCACGCCAGTTTATATTGTGCGAATAAATGTAAACTATAAAATAATTAATTTTATACAATATCGCACAGGAGTGATTTGGAACAGTTGCTATGATAGCCATCCGGGACCGCCATCCATGCCAGGAAGCAGACTGTTCTTCAGACCGCGGACACACCATCCAATCCTACAAATTCCTAGTCTAGCGCTAGCATTTTACCGAAAGCTTTTAGCTGCATTCAGGGCTTCAAATCGGCCCCCGCTGCCACGACCTGGAGCTATTTGGGCCAAATACCGGCTGGATCCGGAGTAATCCCTGCTCTAACTGGGACGCCGAATGCGAACGTTCAGGAATTCAGCGCCGAATGGCCAGCCCAAGGGTGACCGGTGTCGGCCAGTGGCGCTCTGTCAGCCGGGCTGACGGGGCGTCGTGCCTTCTACCGGCAAAGACATGGTTCAACACTGAGCCTGTGCTACCATGCAGAGACTGGTTGGCGAACTTGGATGGAACATGGGGTGCCTTGAAACTCGTAGGGAACACCGAATACCCCGCTGTCGCCGGAATTCCAGCGGCCGCCAGGTTTCAAGTTGTAATTGTTGTCAGATCGGTGAATGATAGGCCTTGAATCATTGAGACGGGGTCGCACTCCCTGTCGAAATGCCCAGTCTGACATTTAATAACATGCAATGTTTAGTGTAACTGCTTGTATATAGCGCATAGCGCACAGCTCTAACGCATCGGCAGGGTATTGTCCAACATCTTGTGTTTATTTTCTAACAGGAAAGAAATCACATGACCCAATAAGAAAAGAAAACACTTTCTAATAAGGTGGAGAAGTGCATAAGCATTGGAGAGAGGTTAAAGGAATATGCTTATCCGTGAAAATGTGTGCTCGTCTCCATTTCTATGTCATTTTGCTGCCACATACTGCTACCCGCTGCTATCTCAGAAACTAACCAATATATTTTATTATGTGCTACAGCAATCGATGTCTTGCGACATGACCTACGTCTGTGCAGATTAACATTGTACAATTTTCACCGAAGCTGATACAACAGCCATAAAACGGAAGAAAATCGTAAAATTGTCCAGACCATACTCCCATATGTGTCACTGCTGATGGGTCCGCGGAATCCAGGCCCACCTGTATATTTTTTTTTTGGTGAAGTCCAACCCCATGTGAACAAACATACTTCTTTTTTAGCATAACTTGAGTCTAAAAGTGCACAGCTTTTGATCGCCAGTATCCTGACGAAGCTCTGGTGGAAAGGTCTCGCGGCCCCTGCGATCCGTTTGCAGATTTTCTGTTCGCAGGAAACATGAGCTAATCACAGAGGAAGACGGTCAATTTGCAACACTGTTCGCTGGATCCGAACACGTCTGGAATTTTGCAAGCGAGGTGTAATGCGCTTTTTATACAATTCTGACAACTTCTGACAGCCACCACTTGCTAGAGAAAGAAGCATTGCAGACGAGCAAAATGACGAAGCTGAGATTGGGCGGTCTTGAAAATTGTTTAAGCTCATGCATCAAAATTGTGGACATTTTGTACCTGGGTAGCTGGATACCAGGTAGCGTTTTTGCACGTATATGTGCAGGGTAGAGCATGCAAATAATCGTCACCGAATAAGATTGTGCACTTACTTACCTACATACGTAGGCCTGGTGCGCGTGCCCATGTAAAATCACACTATTGCCTATCAATTACAGCTAACAGCATCCTAGCCAGGGATACAACATTGTTACAATGTTGGTGGCCAGCAGCACCGTGTTCCATATGTGTCGTGCATTTTGTTGTGCAACCGTGTTGGGAATTTTAGCGCTTTAAGGTGCTCACGAGACCAGCTTTACACAAATTTTGTCTCCATAAAGCACACGAAGGCTTGGCCATGTGAGGTTGGGTTCTTTTGCATTTTAGTTGTGCGATTTTAAAAATGTTTATAAGAAAGGAACTTCTTTTTCTTCAATAGCAGGTTAGGTTCGGTTAGGTTATGCCGTATTATCTTTTTGAAGTTCGACATTTTTATGGAAAACAAAATTGTAACTTTCTCCAAATTTTGGGGCTTTTTCTTAGCAAGGAGGCTAGGCTAGGTTAGGTCGTCAGGTTTCATTACGTTTCTAGGTGTTTGTATGTTATATGCCCATTTATTGGTGTTGTTTACTTGCGAATTGTATAGTATGGATCTGCGGAGAGAATGAGTGGTCACGACGCCATAATCAGGTTCATGAACATTGCATTGGAAAAATCCAAGAATTCATAAAATATCTTAAAGCACAAAAGTACCCAATCGTGTTTCAAGTTATCCATGATGGTGTTACAATTAACCCAGGTACAATCTCCAAAATTCTCATCACATTTAGCAATTGAAATGGGAATAGAAAGGTTCACAATATGTTGTCTTTGATTAATCAATGCTCATTACACTATTCGTTCAACTGTTTTAATACCTCCAGGTTCCAATAAGGTCTAAACCAAATGCACGCCTGCCAGACATTCACACGTATACCACCACGCACTAGGAACACGAGTACACTACACACCACACCTTCACATGTGTACCTCACCACACCACACCTGCACATATATACCTCACCACACCACACCTTCGCATGTGTACCTCACCACACCACACCTTCGCATATATACCTCACTACACCACACCTTCACATGTGTACCTCATCACACCACACCTTCGCATGTGTACCTCACCACACCACACCTTCGCATATAAAGACGTAAAGACATAAAAGGTTAGTGCAACTATGAGCCACAAGGGCCCTTCTTGGTTGCGCTCTGTGCACTGAACCAGTTGCCCACCAAATCTGTCAATCGGCCCTCCATGTAATACTGAAAAGCCAGCCCTCTATTCTTATAATGATTGTCTATGCTGTTTTTAAAGATGTTCAATGTTTGCCAATACTGACAATGTTTTCTGGCAGCTGGTTCCGGTGCTCTACTACCCTGTTGGTGAAGAAAGTCTGCCTTAACCTTGTTCTGCTGTGGTTAACTTTAATTTTGAATTCATGACCTCTAATTGCATCATTTCTGTTCAATTCAAACATTTCCCCAAGGTATCCCATCTCCAGACCATGGACAAATTGAAAGACCTCGATGAGCCTTCTAGAAAGACCTCCTCTCAGCCTTCTATATCTAAGTGAAAATATTTTCAATTTCTTCAATCTTTCCTCATATTCCAAGTTGCTTATGCCATTAACCATTTTTGTAGCCCTCTTTTGTACTCTCTCTAAAAGCCAACAATCTTTTTCATAGCTAGGAGACCAAGCTTGTATGCAGTATTCCAAATGTGGCCTGACGTATGCACAGTAAAGCTTCCTGATCACTTCCGCACTTCTGTATGATACATTCCTATTTATTGCCCCGAGCATTCTCAGTGCCTTCTTCCTGGCTTCCTTGGTCTGTTCTGAAGCCCCCAGTTTTGTGTTTAGAATAACACCTAAATCCTTCTCCTGTTGAGTCACTGATAGCACTTGGCCACCCATCAAGTATGGAGCCTTCATATGCTGCTTGCCTACATGCATGATTTTGCACTTATCAAAATTAAATTTCATTTGCCATTCTTCTGACCACTTCACAAGTTCGTCTTTTTGCAGCGAGATATGCTCATCTTGGCCTGTTTTTGCCCTAAAGACCTTCAAATCATCCGAAAATTTCAAAACTTTACTGCTTAGGCCACTTGCAATGTTATTTACAAATATAATGAACAGTAGTGGCCACAGTACTGACCCCTGGGGGACTCCACTAGAACATTTTGCCATGATGACTTTGTACCATTTAGCATCACTCTTTGCTGTATATCTGAAAGCCACAACACTATCCATTTTAAGATGCTACCTGCAATACCATGGGACTGAAGCTGTATCATAAACCGTTTATGGGGTACCTTGTCAAAGGCCTTACTAAAATCAAGATATGCTACATGAACCTGATTTCCCTGATCAAATTGTTCTGTTGCGCAGTTCAAAAAGTCCAAGAGGTTTGTGAGACACGATCGTCATTTTCTAAACCCATGTTGAGTATCTTGGATCAATCTGCTACCTTCCAGATAACTAACTATTCTATTCTTGATAATTGATTCGAGTACCTTGCAGACTAGGGATGTGAGTCTTACTGGCCTATAGTTTTCAACTTTCCCTCTTTCTCCTTTCTTTAAAATAGGAACTACATTTGCCCTTTTCCAATCGGTTGGTATTTCATTTTGTGAAACTGATCTACAAAATATTGTACTAAGTGGAAATGCCAGTTCCTTTTCAGTTTCCCGCAACACCCTAGCATAAATATCATCAGGTCCTGCTGCCTTGTTTGGCTTTATTTTCCTGATATGATTGTACACAACATCACTATCAATGAAATCAACATCATTTGTCAGATGTGAGAACTGAATAAGCTCTTCATATAGAGCATTACACCACCCCCTTTCATTGGTGGACCCCTATTGCACGAAAACATATTGTATCCCTGGATCTCATAGTCCTGCAAGTTATCTCCAAAATACCCTTCACTGACCCATGCCTCCGTAATGCAAACAAAATCTGGTTCCTCCTCAGCAACATAGCACTTGAACTCATCAAATTTGGAACGGATACTCTGAGCATTAAACATCATACACTTAAAAAAATGCTCCATAACCACCTTTGGCTTTTTCATACTGAGGAGTTCTTTTATCACTAGATGAACTATCACTATGTCCCCTTGAACTGCTGCTGTCCCTATTTGCAAACTTTGAGGTTCTATTGCCTTGGCTGACACTATTGGAATATTCCTGAGTTGGCAATGCAATTTCATCCCTCCCCACCCCATTTCCTAGTTTCCTTGAAGGACATGCTCGTACACTTTGCCTAACACATGGACCCCTTATCAGAGAAGTGCAGGCCATCCCTCTGATAGGGGGTCCCACGATGCATAAGACCTGCTCCACTCGTCTACAAATGTAAAACCTAGCTCATGGCAGAGCTTACCTACCCTGGCGTTAGCTGCCAGTGCCCTAGAGCTCCACTCAGGGGAGACTCTAGCCCTATGCAAAATTGCTGTTACAATGACTCTTTTGGTACCTTTCAGGGTGGCCAGAAGGGCCCTGTACTCCCGCAGAAGCTCCTCACTCCTAGCAGGACCTATGTTATTTACCCCTACATGCACTATGACTGTACTAGATATACCTCACCACACCACACCTTCACATGTGTACCTCACCACACCACACCTGCACATATATACCTCACCACACCACACCTTCACATGTGTACCTCACCACACCACACCTTCGCATATATACCTCACCACACCACACCTTCGCATGTGTACCTCACCACACCACGCCTTCACACACATACTTCACCACACCACACCTTCACACGTATACACCATCACATAACGCCTTCATACGCGAGCCTCCAGCAGGTGTTCACGCCCACTTGGCGCACCATATCATCGCTTATTCCTCACGTTCCAAAGTGCCACGCATGCTTCATATGTATGCTCTATCACGTAAATATCGCACACCCAGGCACCAGTGCATCCCAAGCTCAGTCTTGCATGCTGTACATACCTGGGACAGGTAAGTACAGTCTTGGTTTGAAGACAAATATTGTACATGCAACACTTGGTTTGGGGATCAATGGAATCTTCGACCTGTAAAAAGGGAGCAAGTGCTAGGAAACGATATTAGAACCAATGCACTCATATCAGGTGGGTTAAAAACACAGTATGATAAGCCAGAAGTTATCCCGCATGGATAATCTCTGGCATATGACTGTCGTTTTATTCCCCGGGTCAAGAGAACGATTGACGTCTGTGCTTAGTCTGTGTCTGTCAGTTTCCAATGAAGTTCTGAAGGGAACTTTACGAGTCCCACTAGGGAGGTGTACCACACGTGACTGATTCGACTCCCGACGTCCGGAGGTGTGGTAATTTCCAAAACGTTAGGAGTATTCTAAATTATGCTCAAGAATAGTTGATTCTTCCTTCACCCCTTCACACCTAAATTTCACCCACAAAATTATAGACTACGAAAGTCGAAGCTTCATTTCAAAAGCCCTTCGAACACGACAGGGCGATCATCCCTATACTTGCTAGTTAGGGTGGAGGACGCCAAGTTTCGGTGGAGCGCGCGAAGCTTCGCACGGAATTGCGCCGAATGCAGAGAAGCACCTGGGCGGGTTCACGAACCATGTATTTCAATGTTGACGCCGTTTTGCGCGGCCTATCAATCTCAGCCACTGATAATGGGCAGTGAGGTGTTCCCACTGCCCCGAACCAAATCTGACGGAGGACTGCTCTAACACGCTCAAATACGGTGCTTCGTTTGTGACACCAACGGTTGGAAATGTCAGCAGCCCTGGCTTTCTCGGGGACGTAAAGGACGATAAAAATTTCGAGGGTGGGGTGGGACCAAGCAAGCAATGGAGCGTGATGCAGGTTGCCAAGACCGCGGCCCAAGGCCATTCTAGGCCCACTAAGATCAATTGGTCACTTTGGAGAACATCGACCTAATTATATTCGAAATGAGCTTCACATTGTAGTAATGTTTCTCATATCGCGAGGACCATTGACGCTCAGACTTGGCTAGATATCCCCACGCACTCTGCAGTAACACGTCAGTCGCTCTTGGTCGGATTCAAGACGACGGACCGGACTTCAAAGGCTGGAGCAAATACTTCGGGCGCCTGAGACACATTCAACCGGAAGTCTTGCTTCAAGGAAATTGGTGTGCCATTCGGCAAACTATTGCCGTTGTTTGGAAGGTTATTGGGGTTTATGACTGAGTCGAAGGAAATTGGATGCTATTCCTCCCATATTTCTAGCTGTTGTGGTATATTATTCTGGCATCCTCAGCATCATGCTACCATGTTCCATGTTTCATCCCCGTGCATGTGTATTATTTCGAGTCACGCTTTGGACGGGAAGCGAAAACGTTTCTGATTGTGTACTATTTGAGGTTTATCACCCAGATTTGTCACCCGGCGTACCCCGATTCGTCGGCGAACTCGTGGCATTCACTACATAAATGTCTGCGCTATATTTCGCAGCTCGTGCATGAGTACAGCCAGGGTGGACCACTGGCAACCTAGCAGAGCGAGTTTTGTGGATCGTTCCTGCACGAAAGGAGCATTGAGGACATTGCAGTGGATGGTAATGGATTACATGTCGGTACTGAATATTGGGGAACAAATCGTATCAGGAACGGACAATTCTGACCCACAAAAAAAGTAAAGAAAGGTTCCGTGCCCTGCAATTGTTGCTGGAAACAAACCAAACAATAAACTCTTCATGAAATGAGTGGACAAATTTCACAGCCCCACTCACCTCCCTTCCCCTGAAGTACAACACTCGGTGTATTTTTGGAATAGTTCATGATCCTTGCGATTTGGAAACCCTCGCCATAGTGGAGATTAATGCTCAAATTTGTTTTCTCAGAGTATTTTTGGAATTACGCACCTTGTTTACACTCTCGATCAATACTCGAAGCTTGAAAAAAACCTAAAATAGTGGGCGACGTATCCGTTTATTTGCTTATTTATATAAATGCCAGGGAGCAATTACGTTTATCTGCAAAGCGATGACATTAATTGAGATTAAAACATAGAGAGGCAACAAGCAGTTAATTAAAGATAGTCCACAGCACGGATATGGTGAAAATACACAGGTACCGATGTGAAGTCACTGGCGGATGAGCAAGTAGTGTGCGGAAAAAAACTTTGAAAGTTACAAATCCGCAATGTTCCTCTATGGCTAAAATCGATGAGATTAACTCAGCTTAGAACAGGAAGAGTGAAACATCCCATTACAAAGGCGATTCCATTAGTGAGGCGTGTTGATACAGAGCCGATTACTGCCGAATTAAACCAAGAGATCCCTCGGCAATCAAGCATGTTTACCGTTGCCATAGCAACGATCCTCAACAAGCGCAATGGCCTTCAGAGCAAGTTCTGGGATTAGTGTCTGTATTTGGATTCAAGTAGAATGGAGGCAATGCTGTGTTGTCATTCTTCTTTTATAAATCTGTAAGTATTTACCTAAAATTAATTGTTTGTGATAAAAAGCAACACTGTCTTCAATAGCATATATTTTCATCGCTAACGCTGCGCTGAGCAATTCCGTAAGCGCAGCTTTTTAGCGCGCAACTAGCTCTCGGTGGCAGCGGGTGTTTATACGACTTGGACGATGAGGTGGCCTACGGCGAGGGGTAGCCTAGATAAACTACCTCTGGGCGAGTGCAATCATTTTGGATGGGAGGGAGGCTTTCACAAGGGCTCCAAAATGTTCCTGCAGACATCACTTTTGGCCGGAAGGGCCTCTTTAATAGAAGGTGGCTTGTATTCGTGTACCGATCTTGTCGCTTCTTTCTGGGGGGAGGGGAGGAAGGTGCCATCTAGGTATATTGCGATGCAGGCCATACAGTCTGCCTTGACCACATATGTACGTACATACATGATATCACGGGTGTCATGAGGAACGCTCCACCGAGATCACCTAGCGTTACCATCACATGCAAGGGGTTTCGGTGCATCAGAAACCTTGCAATCGCAGTGTCTTCGACGACGAGCTCTTACTGCCCAGTACCCAGCTCAGCAACTTGCAGACCAGACCCGCAGCTCATCTGCAGAAGCTATGGGAAGCTGGGGCCAACCTGAACACTGACAGGCTCTGGACAGCTGGCTAGCTCTCCTCTAGATCATGATGCTAATGCATACACGTCTGCGAGTTGACTTCCAGGAACGAGATCAAGCTGCGATCAGCGGGCCACTTCAGGGGATTCCTATCACTGTCAAGATGATCTAACCATTCTCGAAAGCTCGCGGACACGAAGGCCTAGACAAGGGAAAGCCAGAATGCTTAGCAGATGCGCCTGCTCGACACAGCATGAGCGAGCATGCAAAGAGCTCGGTCCAGTGGGAGGAAGAGAAACGGCAAGAACAAGCGGCTCAGTCGCCAAAGAAAGGCAAGACTAGGAGGGACGCTCGTGCGGCGATCACTATTGCTGGCGGTGTCAACGATCCAGAGACGGCCAGTGGCACGGAGGCACTCCGTCTTGTGCGCGGAACAAGATGCACTTGTTCGTCCGAAGAACGGATTCGGTGTCAGGGATATAGGGCATGCGCGTGTGCGTGTTCCATGCACAGCCATGGGGTGGCCAGCTGGGCTATTTGCACGCGTTCCGTCGCGATACGAACGAGACGAAGCGCGGTGCGGACGAAGCGCCAGAGGAGAGCGGTGTGGAACGGTTCAGCGGATAACACGCAGTCCGCCTGGGCGACCAGCGTCGATGGTGGTTCCGGTTGGTCCATTATCCTTCTGGGCTCAGAAGTGAAGTAATGTTGTTATTGTATTTTTACAATGTTCTTGGTCCGTTTTGCTGCTTATCTGGTGATCTGGACATGGTGTGGCAACTCGCCCTGCGCCTTGTTGCACCCTGACCCCGGTGTCACGATGGGGCCGCTGCTAACGACACTTTCGTTACTGCTGTACCAAACGATTGGACCGACTTTACTTCGACACGACACGGCTGGGAATAGGGCTTTTCGGTCAAAATCGAGCGAAACTTTTCAATTTCGTATTTCAATTTCAGAAAATCATTGAAAACATAGATGTTAAACATCAAATATAATGGACGTCGTCTTCCCACGCAAGTCTATCTTTGAGAAGTCTAGAGTTGATGAAGCCTTGAAGCGGCAGTACGAGGAGGCAAGAACTTGTTTTAAATACGTCTTAACAGATGCGCCTATCCGGGACCGAATCAGCAAGCAAGTAAAGCGCTTAATAGCTATTCTTAGTAGCTAGTAGCTAGGTCCTTAGCAGTTATCTATAATCCCAGAACTTTCCTTTTGCGAGTGCGCTGCGATTAACGGTCCACGGTTCTTTTAATAGTCAGTGGCCTACAACTCACTTCAGCATCACCAGGATTCAACCTCAGTGGATGTCAGATACGGGCAGGGAAGACACGCTGATCCAAACATTTTTTATCTCTTGCATTACGCCAATGATCGTTGCGTGAAAAAAATCAACAAAAAAGCCCGATGTTGCCCTTAACTTTTAGATCGCGGCATAACGGCTGAACGCCAGCGCCGAAACCCAAAGTGAAAAGCTAACTAGCAAAACACAACACGGCGAGCATATATTCCAAAAGAATTGGGCGGAGGCTTGTAAAAATGGAGAATCCTCCATAAGTCGAAATCAGTCTCCCTAATTTAAACGATTTGAGTATCACACAACCCTCGTTGGAAAAATAGCACAGAACTCAGGATCCTGTAACAAGCGAACCGCATTTAATTCATGATACAGCGGTATTGCTATGCTGGTATGAAGCAAAAAGGTAATGGCATTTCCAAATGGAACACTTCGGAGCGGGATAAAACACCTTATCTTTCGTGTTCTAGCAGGAACGCGCCGCACACGACCACGGTGTTCTTACCTTGACAGAAGCGAGTTTCACTGCAATTTTCGGTGACTCTTGCATATATATTTTCACTTTATAAATGATTAAGTATAACTTTGTGGCGATCATGCTCAGGTAGTTGAGGCTTGGGGATGCGGAAAAATTGACGGGGACAAATCGCTACTTTTTCAGAAATTGGGGGCATGTCCCCAGCCCCCCCAGTGGTTATACCTATGGATACGGGTATGATGTATTCTGAGGGGAAAAACCGGTGACTGGTGGGCACGGGTCAGCATCGGTCAGCTAGATGACAGACAATACACCTCCACGGCTGTATAGCGGGCAACTTCCTCTGACGTCATAAACCTTCAACAACATTAACCATTTGTACTTTCTCACATGTATTATGATGACCTAGCAAAAGGAATATTGAGCGAAGAGTACCATTATGAGGGAATGTGAATCACATGTAATGCCTTGTACAAGACATACATATCTAGTCCCTGTATGTGCAAAGGCATGGTGGACAGGTGTATCCTTTACCCCTGTCTATGAAGCGTTTTTAGTTGGAAAAATTAGAATACAATGAAGCTAAGCACATTTCCGGAAGCAAAGCAATATACAATTACAAAGTTAGTTAATGTTTGAAAAGTTTGTCAGTTGCCCGCCCCCCCCAAAAAAAATGTAGCAATGCAGTATGGTAGTAGATTAGAGTACAACGGTATGCATTGATCAGATGCTGAAGAAAATGCGTCCGACTATTTCGCGAACTGACATAGGTTCTGCGCTACAGGAATGCTCTGTTATAATGATGAAGAACGTGAAGTCCATGTGCCGGACCGATTAAGGGTGGATGCATCCGACGTGTTGCCGAGGTCATAACGACAAAAATGGCGCGTTTTCCCAATTTTGTTGATATTTTACTTATTATCCTTCTTATTCTCATTATATTATCACCATGTATAGCTCACACATTGGGTGTTGAGATAAACTAAATGAATTGGTTAGTGGTGACGCCGTAACCTTATCAATGTACGCTTGATCTGACCTCTGCTGATTATTGCAGGAGCTGTGTGACGTCAACTATGGCATTTATGAAAAGCAAACGTGTGCGTGCATAAAGCTCACAAGGTCCAGGGTTATCGGCTGTCGCTTAAATCTGGTCAAATATGTTGATAGATTTGAAATATAAATTGTTGCGAAGATGCGGTCTTCGACCAGCTAGCATCATTTTCACTTTGCGTGACATCGAACGTCATTCAGAAGAAACAAGGCCAATAGTGTATGCCTATTAATGCGCATGATACCGAGCCGAGATTGATATTATTTTTGCCGATTCATTTACCAAAATGACGTTAATCCACGTCGATTCATTCATTGGTCGTTTTGTCAGAAATGAGGCGCTACCCCCACCGCGAAGCCAGTGTGGCATTCGGTCAACATCTTGATAAGATTAACAGGTGAAAGGAAGACATGACTCCATCGAAGGCACACACAAACATCTCTTTCACCTGGCCAGCCGGTGCGTTCCGGACCCAACTGGCTTCAGACCTCGGATGTATCGCGTGGAAGCCGTGACGTCACGGGGAGCTCTGACGGTGCGTGACACCCGCCAATTGGAGTTCCACATTTGGACCAGCACTTGACACGGGAATCGATTCAATTTATTTGGACAATCACCCGCCCGTATCATTATTTGGAGCACCACCTGCCCGTATCGTTATTTGGAGCATCGCCCGGTCGTGGTGCTGCTATACGGCGGCGGCAGGACGTTGCTGCCCGAACCTGCTCCGTAGTTGTCCAGGACGCACATAGTTGGCAGGCGGTAGTTGAAGTCAGTTGCGGTTATTGTCGTTTAAGGGCGCATCGACTGCGCAGGTGATATAGCGTCCAGTTAGCAGAGGCATGACTTGAAACTTCGCCCGCGCGTCCCATTCCAGCAGAAAGCTTGTAATCTGTGCGCGAACCCTGACGTGTTTGGAGGAGGAGGTGGCACTCGTGGGAACACTGTAATCCTCATCATCGATCGCGTGAGAGAGACAAACAACAACGTTCGTGATGTTTCAGTGATACACAGAAATTGGGCCTCAGCACACCTGTGCGGCGACACAGAAAGACAGCCTCCAACCAAAACAACTGTTTCATCATTTTGCCGTGCACTTTTGCATCACACGCTTCTACCAGCGCGCGACTCATGCCGCACATCATTCACAGCACGAGCCCGTGTAACAGAACAGGCTCCGCTACATCCGTACCACATCCGCGTCGGCAGTGCCAGGTGTCGGCACAATTAGCGCGTCATCCACCTGCTGCAAGCCTTGCAGTGCATGAATTCCTCGGTTTCTTCGGTGTGCGGCATCTCGTACCGTTGTCCCAGTGTGCACGTTGCGGCGCGGCACCGCCACGGTTGGCCCGGTGTGCAGCGGTGCGAGTCGCCTCCGCGTGGCAGCGCGTCCGCGAGTCGCGCACCACGGCTGCGGCGGCGGCTGCTGCGTCGCCCACCTGATCCTTTGCTCACCTCGCGGAAAACACAGGTCGAGCAAGGCCAGGAGGCAACACAGAGCAGCGTGCGGTGCCGGCCGGTGGTGGCCGGCCGCCGTGAGCCCAGAGACGGAGTGGTGAGTCGGCAGTCGGGAGTCGCGCCGCCGACTCAGCTGAGCGGTCGCCGGACGCGTGTGGTGGGCGGCGGTCGGGCGCCAGGCGGCCGCGCTGCCGCGCTGGCCGGGCCGCAACTGGAGCCGGTGGCGGCGGCTGCAGTTACTCGGCGGAGACACCCGAGCCGTCCCCACACCCCCTGACTCTTTGCTCACCTCGTGCACACACAGGTCAGGCAGAGAGCCCGGAGGGCGGGAGCTGGCCGCGCACGAACACGGGAGCGGGCGGCCGGTGGTCCAGCGGACGTGCCCCGGCCAGAGCCGGAGCCGGAGCAGGAGCAGGAGCAGCAGCTGGAGGTGCAGCTCGCTGTCGTTCTCCAGAAAATGCGCTGTTGCCGAGGTCACTTGGAGACGCAATGTCTACTGAGGAACCTTGGGGTGCGTGCTGACAACTGAGGAATTCCGGTGCGTAATGACTATCGAGGAATCTTGGTGCGTTCTGAACACTGGGGAATCCGTGTGCGTAATGACTACTGAGTCCACCTTAGTGCATACTGACTACTGAGGCCATTTTGATGCATAGTCAAATGGATCTAGTTTGCGTTGAAACTGTTCCAGTGGCTGCTGAAGTTACTTCGGCGGGCTCCGAGGCTGCTCCAGTGGATGTTGAAGAAGCTCCTGCAAATGACATGTTCTGCTGCTGTTGCTTGCAGAGTCGGGGCTGAAGATTCTCCTCAGGTGTCTTTGCGAGGTGAAAAGTTGAATATTTACTAGGCGGCACCCACAGGTGGGTGCTGTGTGCTACTTTCTGGGTGGGCATATGCATAGTCTGAAGATGAAGTCGTCGAGTAGTTCAAGGCAGCGTCATGCTGTCGTGAGCACTTACACAGCACTATCATATCCCACAACCCTGGGTGTGCCTAACGGTCCCAGGTATACCCAACAGCGCCGGGCACATGGGATATGCCTAATAGTCCCAGGTATTTTCAACAATATTCGATGCACTGAGAAGCTGAGGCCATATCTTATGGTTCCAGGTGTGCCCAACAGTCACAGATATACCCAATAGGTCTCAGCATACCCAGTATGTCTGGAGTGCCGGACACACCCAATAGTACCAGGTAAACCCACCAGCCCCGAGCAAACCTGGAGACACCCATCAGCCCCAGGTATGTCCAATAGCCCCGAGGATACCCGGACACACCAAATGGCCTCTGGTATGCCTGACAGCCCCGGGAATGTCCAATAGCCCCGATGATACCCATACACACTCAATAGTATGAGGTATAGCCAACAGCCCCAGGTATGCCCGGTAGACACAGGTATACCTGGATACAGCCAATAGTCCCTGGTATACACAAGAGCCCCGGATATGCCCTATAGCCCCGAGGGTTCCCGGACACACTCAATAGTCTCAGGTATACCCAACAGCCCCGGGTATGTCCAATAGCCCCGAGGGTATCCGGACACACCCAATAGTCCCTGGTATACCAAACAGCCGCGGGCATGTCGAATAGCCCCGAGGGTACCCAGACACACTCAATAGTCCCAGGAATATCCAACAGCCCTGGATATAGCCGGATGCTCCCGTTTCTCCTAGGTATACCTGGGCATACCCAGGGATACACAACAGCTCAGTCAGCAGTCCGATGCAGCACCGCAGCGATTTGCGCCATGTGCACGTCCACTGTGACACGCATACTCTAATCACACCCACGTGTCCACGCTGCCACCATACCCCGCTCTCCAGACACGTGCACACGTCACACCCACGTGTCCACGCTGCCACCATACCCCGCTTCCAGACACGCACACACAACCCAACCCAACACCGCCAGACACGTACACACGTCACACCCACGTGTCCACGCTGCCACCATACCCCGCTCTCCAGACACGTGCACACGTCACACCCACGTGTCCACGCTGCCACCATACCCCGCTCTCCAGACACGTACACACGTCACACCCACGTGTCCACGCTGCCACCATACCCCGCTCTCCAGACACGTACACACGTCACACCCACGTGTCCACGCTGCCACCATACCCCGCTCTCCAGACACGTGCACACGTCACACCCACGTGTCCACGCGCCACCAACCCCGCCCCAGACCACACACGCACACCCACGCCACGCGCGCCAACCCCGCCCCAGACACCACACCCCCCCCCCCACAAAAAAACAAAAACCCCACACCCACCCACCCCACCAACCCCAACACCACACCACACCCACCCACCCACCAACCCCCCCCAACACCACACCACACCCACCCACCCCACCAACCCCCCCCAACACCACACCACACCCACCCACCCACCAACCCACACCACAACCCCAACACGACACACGCACACCCAGTCCACGCGCCACCAACCCCCCCCAACACCACCCACACCCCCCACCCCACCAACCCCCCCAACACCACACCCACCCACCCACCCCACCACCCCCCCCAACACACACCACACCCACCACCCCCCACACCCCCCCAACACCACACCCCCCCCCCCCCCCAAACACCCCCCCCCCCCCCCAACCCCAACACACACCACACCCACGCCCACGCGCCACCATACCCCGCTCTCCAGACACGTGCACACGTCACACCCACGTGTCCACGCTGCCGCCATACCCCGCTCTCCAGACACGTACACACGTCACACCCACGTGTCCACGCTGCCACCATACCCCGCTCTCCAGACACGTACACACGTCACACCCACATGCCCCTGCTGCCACCATACCCGGGGTGTCGGTGTGACAGACGGGGTGTCGGTGTGACAGACGGGGTGTCGGTGTGACGGACGAGGTGTCGGTGTGACAGACGGGGTGTCGGTGTGACAGACGGGGTGTCGGGGTGACGGACGGGGTGTCGGTGTGACAGACGGGGTGTCGGGGTGACGGACGGTGTGTCGGTGTGACAGACGGGGTGTCGGTGTGACAGACGGGGTGTCGGTGTGACAGACGGGGTGTCAGTGTGTCGGTGTGACAAACGGGGTGTCGGTGTGACGGACGGGGTGTCGGTGTGACAGACGGGGTGTCGGTGTGACAAACGGGGTGTCGGTGTGACAGACGGTGTGTCGGTGTGACAGACGGGGTGTCGGTGTGACAGACGGGGTGTCGGTGTGACAGACGGGGTGTCGGTGTGACGGACGGGGTGTCTATGTGACAGACGGGGTGTCGGTGTGACAGACGGGCCGATCGCCGCAGTGACTGTGACGCGTAAATGCCACCGTCGGCTAATACCCCCACGTCGGCTAATACTCTCAGTACATTTGGTATGGTCATTAGACGACAAGCACTAGCTCATGTTTGAGCGGTAGGCCACGCTCATTTGCACTTCAGGCTGGCCGGTCAGGCTGGCCGCCACACACCTTGGCAAAACACAGCGGTGGCATGGCGGGGGCGGGAGAAGATGTCCTTCGGCGGGGAGGATGCGCTACCACGAGCTTGTACTGGCGCTAGTCCGAGGTGCCCGATGATGTGCACCATAGTCCGACAGGACAGCGGACAGGGACACAACTCTGAGCATACTGGACACGCTCTGGTGGGCGCCCGGGTCAGCCGTCGAACCCAGTACCTTTGGTACCCAGAACACAGCACCTTAACCACTCGGCCATCCCAGCCCCCGCCACCTCTTCGCATAAAAAAACACTAAATGAAGCGATCAATTTTAAGATTTTCAGCACGCAAAACCCTAAATTATCGGCGCGTTTCGCGCCCAAAGCTTTGTCCGTAGGACAATTTTGTGAATCGAGGCCGCCCTTAAGAAGAGGCTGACTGCGCCACTGCGGCACCACTGGCTACATCAACCCACATAACAGCCGCTCGAGGTGGTCACGCTCGCCTCCTTTTAGGGTATCCATAATGTGCAGCTCGAGCGTGAACCATAATAGCTTGCTGCCAAATGGTTGTATCCTAGATAGAGCACACAGCAGCATTATCATTGAGTTACGGCAGCGAGGTAATGACATCGCTGCCGCCAGTCGCGTCCGCTGCCGTGGAGTCCGCTGTGTCTTGTCTGCCGTGGAGTCCGCTGGTGTCTTGTCTGCCATGGAGTCCTCTGGTGTCTTGTCTCACGTGGAGTCCGCTTGGGTCTTGTCTGCCGTGGAGTCCGCTGGTGTCTTGTCTGTCGTGGAGTCCGCTGGTGTCTTGTCTGACGTGGAGTCCGCTTGGGTCTTGTCTGCCGTGGAGTCCGCTGGTGTCTTGTCTGACGTGGAGTCCGCTTGGGTCTTGTCTGCCGTGGAGTCCGCTGGTGTCTTGTCTGACGTGGAGTCCGCTTGGGTCTTGTCTGCCGTGGAGTCCGCTGGTGTCTTGCCTGTCGTGGAGTCCGCTGGTGTCTTGTCTACTGTGGAGTCCGCTGGTGTCTTGTCAGACGTAGAGTCCGCTGGTATCTCGTCTGACGTAGAGTCCGCTTGGGTCTTGTCTGCCGTGGAGTCCGCTGGTGTCTTGTCTCACGTGGAGTCCGCTTGGGTCTTGTCTGCCGTGGAGTCCGCTGGTGTCTTGTCTGACGTGGAGTCCGCTTGGGTCTTGTCTGCCGTGGAGTCCGCTGGTGTCTTGTTTGACGTGGAGTCCGCTTGGAGTCCGCTGGTGTCTTGTCTGACGTGGAGTCCGCTTGGGTCTTGTCTGCCGTGGAGTCCGCTGGTGTCTTGTCTGACGTGGAGTCCGTTGATATCTTGTCTACCGTGGAGTCCGCTGGTGTCTTGTCTGCCGTGGAGTCTGCTGGTGTCTTGTTTGACGTAGAGTCCGCTGGTGTCTTTCCTGTCGTGGAGTCCGCTGGTGTTTTGTCTGCCGTGGTGTCCGCTGGTGTCTTGCCTGTCGTGGAATCCGCTGGTGTCTTTCCTGTCGTGGAGTCCGTTGGTATCTTGTCTACCGTGGAGTCCGCTGGTGTCTTGTCTGCCGTGGAGTCTGCTGGTATCTTGTCTGCCGTCAGGATTGCCTAACGATGGACTCAAACCAATATAATTGTTTTTTTTTTATAACTTCGGTTTCCCAGTTGTAGCCAAGCTGCCATAGCAGCGCTGCGCACCGCGGCTGATTCGCTTGGCTACAGTGCTATTTCAGTCGAGAAAAGCATATGTGAATGTCGTGATTTCGTCTGGTTACAAACGAATCCTTCCAATTTTAACACAAAGACGTTCACTGCCTCGTTTGCCAACGCCGGTGTTCCGATAATTGTACTCTGTTTTTGTCGGGTTGACCACGAGCCCGTTTGAAGCAAGCCATTCGGCTAATGCAGCCAGGCCAGCCCGCATGTTGAGGCAGACCTCTATGAGGCCGGCTGACGTCGGCAGCGCCTTGTGCACGACTGGCCATTCGTCGGCATAGGTGACAATGGATGTATGCCGAGGGGGGGCTGAGTAAGTTGAGCAAAATCAGCCCAACAGTCTTCCATGGACCACACCATGAGTCGCTTTCAGGTCCTTGATATCCTTGACATATTGATTGTCCTTGATGTCGTGGATCTCCAGCATGTCCTTCGCATGCTGTGTACGGTGGTTAAAACATTCACGGAACTAATGAGAATGGATGTCATGCCGTTCTGTTGTGCGAGCAGCGCATTACGCTCTACACAATCGTATTGCCATCATAATGACTTAGACAATTCGCATTCACATTCACACTCGTTATCCGGCCCTCATCTCTGTTGGGAATGTCCATAGTGTGTTTGGAGATGCACCCCGTCTAACATCCAATTTCACACCCGGTAATGTGGCTCGTCTAGTGTCTGTCTCGTAGTATTTTCGGTGATGTGCCAAATGCTAGTGTCTATCCTAGTGTCCAATTAATGTCAGTCTGGTGTCCCATGGTATGGCCGGCGGCGACCCCGTTTAATGTTTTATCTACTGCCCGATGATGTCTGGAAAATTCCATGGCATGATCGATGATGTATCCCAGTGTCCCATCCAGTGTCTGGTGATGTCAGTCTAGTGTCCCGTGCTGCAGCCGATGACGCGTCTGGCGCCGCTTCCAGGTCGTGTCCAGCCTTCGTCCGAGAGAAGGGGGCAACGCCCCACCGTATGGGATCCTTTTTTGGTATTAATCACGTTGTCCACTGATGCTTCCTCGATCCGTGTCTAGTAGTCACGTGTCGACAGCGGTGCAGAGTTGGCTGTACCACTGGTGCTGTCTCGGCTGTGCCAGTGGTGGCTGTGTCGGCTACGCGGCTGGTGCTGTGTCTGAACTGGTGGTCCTGTGTCGGCTATATCAGTGGTGATGTCTGTACCAGTGGTGACATTTCTGCTGCACCACTGGTGCTGTGTACACTTGTGGTGCAGCCTTGGCGGGAAGATGGCGCACCACTGACGGTAGCACAGGCCATGACTGACTAGGACCGCTGCTAGAAAACGGCAAATGAGTGCGCGCTATTTACGAGCCATGCTCGTCACTACATTTAGCGCTCTGATCGCGTGTCGTGGGACATGGCACACATATAATTACATCGCGATACAGTACGGATCGAACCAGCGCCCATTCGTTTTCCACGCGGAAATACCATCGCTGAACTGGCCAACTCTGATGACGCTTAAATACGCCGTCACACTAACGTAGTGCCACCACAGAGCCGGCGTCGCACCATGGCCACACCAGCACTACTTCAGCATCGCACCATCGCTGCATCAGCGCCACAACACTGTTACACCACCGCAGCGCCACCGTCACACCATAACCACATCAATTCACTACAAGTATTGTAGTTTATTGATATTGTGCAATACAAGTATTGTACAATATACATGAATACTTCTTCACCACACCGCCACTAAACCACCGCAACGCCACCTCTATACCATGGCCACATCAGAACTACCTAATCGCCGCCTGAAGTCGGAGAGTCTGCCTTTTATTCCCGATAAGCGACTGTGAACAATGGATAAATAATCCCTCAACATGTCTAATCGTATGTTTATTTGTTTTCCGGCCGTCGGGTTTGCCCACAGTAGCACACCAAAGTCGGAACAATTATCGCGTTCATCGAATATCCAAGGTACACGCTTTGGGGATTAATAGCCTACACTTTTTCAGCAATGTTCTTCTCGTCTAGACATGAGCCGTTTGGTGTCAATTGGAACAACATGATGGCTGCCATACCGTCGGCGAGATAAAAGGAATGCTCAGACATATTGGCCTTATCACGTTTAATCATTTTCACTGTACTCCATAACCAATTTCAACACCACCTGGCTGCCCAGGTGCACGCAGTTGGGAACTAGCTAAACTAGTCGAATTTAACGTCATCAGGTAGTTCAGTGTCTGCTTAGCTACCGGGAACAATATTTATCTGCGTCTGCAGACTCAAACTGCAGACTGCTGACATGACCCTAGTGCTGGAGACACCAACGCGTTTACTTTCCCAGCACTAGGGACATGTTATTTTCCACCGGAATGGAATTATTAATATAATATATATATATATATATATATATATATATATATATATAAAAAATAAATATATGTAAGTATATATAATATATATATACAATATATATAATGTATATAAGTATATATAACATATATACAATATATATAATGTATGTATGCACGCATGATTGTTGTCTCCGACGATCCGGCGCATGCGAACTTGACTCATGACGAGCGGACAGAGCAGGGAGAGAAGAAGTCAGGTCTTGACGGTTTTGTCTGGCCTGGCTACAGTGGCCGACCATGACACCAGGGCTGACTCATGCTTGTGCTGGAGTGGGTCAGGGAGTCAAATAGCAGGTTGCAGAGCACCACAGCCTCAGTTTCGTGAACTCTTACTACAATGATTCTTAGGTTGTCCTTGTGAGGGAGATAATGCAAGTGCAATGGAGTTCTGAATGTGCAAAGCCAAACTATTTTTGAACGTGTAAGAGTGACGATATTTTCAGCTCAGAGAGAGGTGCTTCGTTGACATCTTGTCCTCGCCACTGGCATTCAAACACTGAATCTGGAAAGGTGGACATCCCTCAGATCTAGCTAAAGATCTAAGAATGAAGCTTGGGTCGCTACATGCACTCCTTACCCCGAAATGAAAGCTTTACCACCGTTCAGTAGTGAGATTTGTCAACATGAGGCAAACTGTTTTGCTGGGGATATCAGTGCACCTTTCATCGTTGCGTTGCTGACATTACCCAAAAACATCAACAAGGTCATACGAAATCAATCAAGTTGGATGTGTAAAGCACTAATTTCAATAATCCACACTCTGAAAGATTTAATACATCATCCGATATAAATATCCACCCCTCTGCCTACTTCCACAGAACGAAGACCAAGAAGGCCACGAATCTGTTCAACGAAAATGTCGTGGAGGTTGCACCACCTATAATGTTTCAGATCCGTGAACTTACCTGATCTTGATTTATTCAGCATTATGTATGTGTCGCACCCACTTGGAGGTGTTGACAATCCGTTTTGATCTTCCTTTGCTTAGCTGCTATCGCTAAAAAGTCGAACAGGACTTGGAAGAGACAGCTTCCACCAATTACCGGCCAATTATCGCCAAAGTGAATTACCTGATAGTAAAATATTATTTAGGATCTGAAATGCATTCGATGTATTATTGTTTCACGATGCTCTTGAATCATTTGTTTGAGAGCTATTTATTTTTGGTAGTCTTTATGAAATCGGATATGGGCGAGAAAGGATATCCTCGAAACTATATCACTTATGTTTTGGCACATCTTGTTCGGGATAACAGAAGGGCCATTGTGGTCTTCGTTTCATGCTTCTACGTTATTTGGTTCGCCAATTTTCCACCTTCGGCCACTTCAGACCCTTACCTGCACCTCAGTACACTATGTCTGGCTCACCCTGGCTGTGGCGGTTAGCGGACTGACCTGATGTAGCGGCAGAACCTGCTGCTCAGACCATCGTCTGACCGCCGGCTGCAACAACTCTTTCAGGAAAAGCCAAGTGCCGGAACGCCAGAAGGTTATTTCTCTGTTCCGTCGATCCATTACGCGGCGACGGTCTACTTTGGACTTAATGGGCGCTTTTCGACGAAACGTATGTCCGGCTTGAAATGCGGAGATGCATTGCCTAGTTTCTCTGTGGTAGCTCCTGAGATATGCGATTTAATCTGGATTGCCATCCATGTGGCCGGACTTTCGGAAAATGATCTCCAGCACCAGTGAATGTCGTTGCCGGCGTCGGTAAACAGCCGTCCATTCCGTAAGTAACATCGCTGAGCAGCTGCGTAACATCACAGGGCAGAAATCCGTTACGCCAGTGAATTCCTAAGGCAATACAGCACTCATGAATGCTCCACAACATCGTTAAAAATCTGCCCCTGACGTCCTGAACATCAGCCGTTGGACTTTATCGGTGCCTGGATTTCATAGCTCTCATGATTTGCCACTTCTGTTGAAAGTGTTTCGCATGTTTCTGCCTGCTTTTGTGTGTTGAATGCGACTGGGCCGTGTCGTGTACCTGTTTGCGTGTCAGCTTCCCACCCGGTCGTTCACGCATCTTTGCGTGTCAGCTTCCCACCCGGTCGTTCACGCATCTTTGCGTGTCAGCTTCCCACCCGGTCGTTCACGCATCTTTGCGTGTCAGCTTCTCACCCGGTCGTTCACACGCCGCCGACTCGTCGAACGCCCACGGGTCGGTGAATTATAAGCTGCGCTCAGACGCTAAACGAGTTGAATATAGTCCAATTCGATGAGTGGCTGTCACTGCCTGAGTTGAGATCACTCAGCAGCTGCTGTAATGTCACGGAATGCTGACCGTGACACCGCCAGCCATCTGCCGGAGACATGGCTGGAAGACTGCGGAGATAGGCTGGAAGCATGTCATTGTCCAGAGTACTTCTCGTCCAGAACTTGTCTCCCCAAACACACCCGCTGTTTTATATCCTAAAAGATAAGTAGATTTAAAGATTACTGAAAACTCTACACGTGCATCCATTTTCTTTTGTCAAAAAAGACGAGTGGAGCTCATGTTCGATAAACATGCCTAAATCAGAAATATTTCAATTACATAAAAAATATTGATATCAATGGCAGAACAAAATTATCTTCTCCATTCAGGAATACCGCACAATTTTCCTCTCCAAATCCAGGATTCCAAAGAATAAAATCAGCGCTCATCCGAAGCGCAAGTGAACATCTACCGCAGGATCTTGGGCGGATGTGCCAGACAGTACAGTCACCGATGCTCACGGAACACCCCGACGGGTGACGGTGACGACGGGCACCCCTGGCGGTGCTGATGACCGCCTAGGGCATTGCTGACGGCCGCTTTGGCGGTACTGATGACCGCCTAGGGCATCGCTGGCGGCCGCTATGGCAGCTGTGTGGCGGTCTGATCCGCACCTGGCCGACTTCTTGCCCACTCTCCGCCTGCTACCAGCCCGCTGCCGACCCCCTCCCGGCTGAGCTGTGGTCCGCTCTTCGCCCGCTCCCGGCCCGCTGCGGCCCGCTGCCGGCCCACTCCCCCGGCCCGCTGCCGGCCCGCTGCCACTCCCGGCCCACTCCCGGCCCACTCCCGGCCCACTCTCGGCCCACTCTCGGCCCCTCCCGGCCCACTCCCGGTCCGCTGCCGGAACACTCCCGGCCCGCTCCCGGCCCGCTGCCGGAACACTCCCGGCCCGCTCCCGGCCCGCTGCCGGAACACTCCCGGCCCGCTCCCGGCCCGCTGCCGGCCCACTCCCGGCCCGCTGCCGGCCCACTCCCGGCGCAGCGAGTATCGCCGAGACCGGCGCGCCACTCGTGTGGTGACTGCGCACACTCGGAGCGTGAAGCCGCCACCGACAGGGCGTGACGTCACGCCCGCAGACGAGACGTGACCTGCCGCGGGGTCACCGCACGCAGCTCGCCACGGCAGGTGGCGCCACCGCCGGCGTCGGCGCGCCCGATCTGCATGGCTGGTCCGAGTCGAGTGACTGGACGATTAGGGCGGCTGATCCGAACGGATGAACGACGATCAGGTCACGTCACGCTTAAGGCCGGTCGTCGGGTCCCGATTGGATTTGGACGGCGGTGTGGAACTTGAAAGGCGTGGGTAAATGCGAGTCGGCGGCTGGCGACTCCACAGCTACGGAACGGTGCAGGCCGGTTGTGACATTTCACAGATTTGAAACGGTTGTGTGGAGCTGGGCGTGAAGCGTTGCTTAAGTGACGTCATTGTTGCTAGTCCTGGGCTTCGACTGGCAATTGTGTGCACACGGGAACGGAGCTGCGGTCGGAGGTCGGCCCTGTGGAATGAGATGGACTTATCAACCGTTCGTTCCATTCAGATCTTCATTCGGGCGCCCTCCAATGCTCCTGCTCGCAGGTCCTTGGCTCTGGATCCAGATGTTGCGCTTGACTTAGCTCCTGCTCCTGTGGTTCGCGGTTCCTCTCCAGGTCCAGGATTTCGCCACTAGCTTTGGTTTCCCCGCGACCGCCTGCCCTAGCTTTGCTTCTCATCGAGACGCGAGAGCGACGGCCAGCATAACCCCTCTGGTCACGGGGCGGCTGTACTCATCAGTCTCTCAAGGTCGAGTTGGAAGATTCCGAAGGTCGGAGGCGGAGCAGGCGTTGCCTGCTCCGGCAACGGCTCGCTGGTGGTGCGTTGTCCCGTCGTGGCAGGACTTCGTCTAAACCCCCTGATTCTTTGCTCACCTTTGATAATTACAGGTTTGACAAAGACCAGGGGGCTAAAAGAAGCCGAGTGGCGGCCAATGAAATCCCCGGCGCAGAGGTGCCCACGAGCACAGCGTGTGATGTCATCCCGCCATCCGACACACCTGAAGCTTTGCTCACCTCGTCCCGAAACGACAGGTGGAGCAAAATTCCAGGCACGTCGGTGACG
The DNA here is from genome assembly GCA_034440575.1 of Imbricaverruca yamaguchii. Classification (NCBI taxonomy): domain Eukaryota; kingdom Metazoa; phylum Arthropoda; class Thecostraca; family Neoverrucidae; genus Imbricaverruca; species Imbricaverruca yamaguchii. Next base: position 13,429 of record JAOTOL010000473.1, on the reverse strand, counting down.
GGGTATTTGCTACACGACCAGTCCCAAGTCACGGTCACGGTCACGGCCACACACAGCTACTGACCTCCAAACGCGACCTGTATCATCTGGAGCTTCTGATGTCCGGTGACAGCCTTCACCACCCGCTCCCACTACCTGTGCTGTCGGCGGAGACAGCCGGCGACACAACGACTGGTGGCAGAGGGCTGTGCAGTGTCATGAATCGAGCATCTTATCTAATTTCGAAATGTCGACGATTGACTATGAATCGAGCATCTTATCTAATTTCGAAATGTCGACGATTGACTTTGCTGGATCTCAGATTGTGAATCACCTCGGATGATCACTGTTCACCCCGGGAGGTCACTGCTAACCTCGAATGAGTACCGCTGACCTCGGTTATTACCGCCAGCGCAGCTTCCACATTCGAAGATCACTCCCGGTGGGTTTTGGACCACGTCCAGTTCGAAACAGATCGGTAGGCGGGTCGTCAACCATAGTCGTACATTGGGATCATGGTCGTACTGTGCAGTTCACAGAGCCTCACATTGAAAAGAGGATATTTAATGCGACTCATTTTGTAGCGTAGCGAGTCAACGACACATTCACCTAGTGGATCCTTCAGTCCACACCGAACTCGTTCTGTAGAGTGGACATTTCACAACTTATTACGTATATGTGAAGTACTTGTCTGTGCGGAGCCTGGCAATGGTTTTTCGCAGTCAGGTGAGTCTGGGGATGGTTGTTCACAGTCACATGAGTCTGAGGATAGTTGTTCGCAGTCAGGTGGGTCTGGGGATGGTTGTTCGCAGTCAGGTGACTCTGGGGATGGTTGTTCGCAGTCAGGTGAGTCTGGGGATGGTTGTTCGCAGTCAGGTGAGTATGGGGATGGTTGTTCGCAGTCAGATGAGTCTGAGGTTAGTTGTTCGCAGTCAGGTGAGTCTGAGGATGGTTGTTCGCAGTCAGGTGAGTTTGGGGATGGTTGTTCGCAGTCAGATGAGTCTGAGGATAGTTGTTCGCAGTCAGGTGGGTCTGGGGATGGTTGTTCGCAGTCAAGTGACTCTGGGGATGGTTGTTCGCAATCAGGTGAGTCTGGGGATGGTTGTTCGCAATCAGTGGTTTTTGGGTTTTTCCCGAGAGTGGGGGGATGGTTGTTCCCATCAGAGAGTGGGCCGGAGAGTCTGGGGATGGTTGTTCGCAGTTAGGTGAGTCTGGGGATGTTTGTTCAGTCAGGTGAGTTCGAAAATAGTAGTTGGCGGCTAGGTAGGTTCGTTGATGGTTGTCGGTGGGGCTGTTGTGGCAGCATCCCCAGGTCCACAGGTCGCAGCCCGTCCACAGCCGCACAGCTAGCAATCCTCAGTTGGACATGCGACACAGCCTTCCCCTTCACCTCCTGACAGGTGACAGCCCTCTCTGGCCCGACTTGTGGCAGCCCGCCCCGGCCCGACATGTGACAGCTCTTCCCAACCCATGTGACATACATTCCGGCCCATGTGACAGCCCTCTCTAGCACGACATGTGACAGCCGTCCTCGGCCCATGTGACAGCCCTCACTAGTACGAAATGTGGCAGCCCTCCTCGGGCCAACATGTGATAACCTTACCGGCCAGACATGTGACAGTCCTCCCTGGCACGACATGCGAGAGCCCTCCCAAGCCCAACATGTGACAGCCCCTTCCCCCTGATCAGACATGTCAGTCCTCCTCGGCCAGACATGTGGCAGTCATATCCAGCCCAACATGCCACAGCCCTCCCCGGCCAGACATGTGGCAGCCTTCCCCGGACAATGTGACAACCCTCCCTAGCCCGACATGTGACAACCATCCCGGTCTGACATATGGCAGCACTCCCTAGCCTATGTGACAGCACTCCCCGGCCCGATATGTCACAGTCCTCCCCGGCCCGACACGTTATAGCCCTCTTCGGCCCATGCGACAACTCTCCCCGACCGGTATGTGGCAGCCCTCCTCTGCCCGACATGCGACAGCCCTCCCTAGCCCGACATGTGTTGAAATCCTATTTGCGCGGTAGTATGGGCATGCCGTCGACTCCTGCCGCGACCACGCACATAGGATGGACTTGGAGACGTGAGGGAGAGATGGGAGCGGGAGGGAAATATATGAGTGACATCGGTGTTCTACATCCTGGTACCTTAGTGATGTGCCGATCTTCAGTAAACAGCGTAGAAAAATCGTCCTCTTGTCGCGGAAGACACAGGAAAACACCCACCGAATAGATGAGAGCATCACTGAGGCGGTAAACGAACACCCTGAAAGGAGTGTTCCGGAATATTGGGCACAGATTTCGATGACGGCCGCAAATTTCCCGGGGGAAGAGCCGGCGCTCATAACAAGCCCGTCTGATCAACACTAGCAGAATGAATACAAATCAGCTGCTGGCGCCGAGGTTTTTCCCGTATATTGCAGCTCACTGCCATCAATCGCATTTGGGATCCACGACCGGAAAAGACGTCCATTCTGCTGGTGTGGAGAAACGAAGAGCAGTCGATAGGCGCGATGAATATTTCATTGGAGCCCGCCTGTCGACGTTCGGGTAAAGGTGTCCGGCGGAGGAATCCAGCAGCGAGGTCCGGCAGAGGTATCCGGCAGATGGATCCGGCGGATGGGTCCGGAAGAGGGGGTCCGGCAGAGGGATCCAGTAGTGTGGTAGCCGCGTGTGGCCCGTGCCACGGCACATCCTGCCCCTGCCTATTCCTGGATGAGGCCACAGTTTCCTCTGTGGTGTGGCGTTGGCTCTAGTTCAAGCTGTGCCAGCTGGCACTCTGCGCTGCGACTTCCCTATCATGTAAACTGGCTAAATTGCCCAGTTTGCATAGTTTAGACGGGCAGACCAAGTGAATTGGAATCTGATCGGATCGAATTTCAGCGGTGCAATGCTTTCGTTCAGAACGTTTTCAAGAGACTAAGTTCGGTAATCCGTTCAAACAAACGCCATCCAAATTTGAAGGAGTCAACGGATTTAGTCCAATATTGCGCACATGAGAATATCAACTATTTATGCTCGCAATGGTGGTTTTATGGAGTTTACTCAAGGCCTATCGAGTCGGTGTGGGCAATGACGTCAGCTGCTGGGGTGTCGTTAGCTACATATATGACGCTTGGGTCGATTGTGATCGATATCAGTTTTTATCTGTGTGGGCACCAATTGAACCAATTACAGTCCAGCATTTCTGTAACAATAGCTAAATAGTTTTCGCCAAAGCGCCTTCAAAATCAATTCATCAATGGGGGAGTTTACTTTAGGCAAATTTACCGGTTGAAAATAAGATCGGGCGCACGTGCTGCCACGCCAGCCAAGCTCGCGTGGGAGGGATTTAATATGTGAATATAAATACAGGTGTGTTTTACAAAGTTGCGTTTCACGAAAGCTATCTTTCTATTTGCGCTTAACGAAGGCTATTCTTTATATTGCCACAACAATTCTGCACTGTAATTGGTGAACTTGACAAGCGCACATAAAAAACTGATAAAGATCACAATCGTCACATGCGTCATATATGTAGCTAAACGACACCCCACCAGTTGATTGCTATTGTCCAGACCTAGGGTTTGTTCGGTGATTGTTGAGTGGTCAGTGGTCTGCTTGGCGGTTGATTGGGATGAAATGGGTTCTAGCGCCCAATTAATCAGCGCATTGATGAGTGCTCCATGAAAAATCGGTGATAACATTTTAATTTTGATTTCGAAGAGAACAGGTACAAATGAGCCAATTCAACCCAACGCAAATTCAGCAACTATAAACCGAACGAATGGCACGAATTTGTGAATAATTCCAGATAGAAATATAAAATATCGCTTCATAAACGACATTGAATCACTCAGCTTGCAATATTTCGACCGTTAACATCAATGGGCGCGATTCTCTATGATACAGCGGCGCTATACTAGAATATATATCGTAGCGAAACCCGCTGCCGTCACGACAATCTTTCTTATTTAGCTGCCTGGTAAAATGGAATGTATGAGCCGGGCGCATTGTTCACATGGTCCCGGGAATTCGACTGCGCAAGCTTAGGAAGTAGATTCCAATTACAGTCGCCCATGTCAACTGAGGCCAGCTTTTGTTCTGGTTCGGCGAGTTTCCCGGTAGGCTCGGACAAATCTGCATGGGCCTGGATTTTCCATCGAAATCATCATTCTCTCCAAGAAGCTATCCCCTCTATTTTCTTACCGGAAAGTCGGAATTGTGATATTTCATAATCAAATAATGCAAAGTTAATATTATTCGACAAATACTGCGAAACATTCGTATTAGTGAACCAAGGACTTAGATCGATGAAGCTATGTCCTATAAAGCAATAAAATACAGCCATGGTTACATCTCAAGTTCTCGCATCTGCTTTATCCCCTTGTCATTTCTAATCCCATCATTCGTAAATGATAAAACAAAATTAAGTACCTAAAAATTCTGAAGATACGAGGGTGAGGCAAATTTTATGTTAAAGCAAATATAAAATTTTCCTCCCTCAATTTAGCGGCAGAAATTATCCTTTCAAATTCCAAGACTTCATAGCATAACTCCCATCTTGGTTGTCCTTGCGACGATTTCGGTGCGTCACCTGTGATGCAGACAGGTCCGTGTGTGATGTGAGATTCTGCCCTCATGACACCAGTCTCTTCCTCTGAGGCCGGCCCTAGTCCATGTGGTAACGGACCCAATTCCTGTGGTGTCGGCCCTATTGCTTGTGGCGTCGGGCCCAGTCCCTGTGGTGTCCGCCCCAATCTTCGTGGTGTCCTCCCCAGTGCCTCTGGTGTTGGCCCCAGTCCCTCTGGTGTTGGCCCCAGCCCATCTGGTATAGTCCACAGTGCTGGTGGTGTCGGCTTCAGTTCCTGTGGTGTCGGCCCAAGGCCCTATGCTGTCGGCCCAATATGTCCCGGCGGTGGAGGCTGTCCCGCCCCGCGTCCGTCCGAGGAGCCGGTCGGCCACTGCAGAGGTCCGATTCACATTCAAATACACTCCCATCTACACCGGGCGCCAACCGAGCGGCAGTCTGTAAAAGGCGCCACATTTGCATTTGCATTCAGTGCGTTCAAAAAACCATGCACGGAGTAGGTCAATAAGAACGGCCGGCCTGGCGAATGCAGCACTATTCGCCAGCTCGATTCCGACCTGGCACTGAGCGGAACCACGACACACGTGGCACACGCGGCAGGACCAGGAGTACGGCACACGCGGCAGGACCAGGAGTACGGCACACGTGGCAGGGCCAGGAGTACGGCATATGTGGCAGGGCCGGGAGTAGGACATACGTGGCGGGGCCGGAAGTACGGCACACGTGGCGGGGCCGGGAGTGCGGCATATGTGGCAAGACAGGCAAGAGTGTGGCACACGGCATACGTGGCACACGTGGCACACACGGCATACGTGGCACACGTGGCACACATGGAGCACGTGACAGGGCCGGGAGTGCTACACGTGGCGCGGCCTGAAGTACGGCACACGTGGCGGGGCCGGAAGTTGGACACACGTATCATACATGACAGGACCGGGGGTATGGCACACGTGGCGCGGCCGGGAGTACGGCACACGTGGTGTGGCCGGGAGTATGGCACCGAGGCGTGGTCCCAGCACCACTTTGAATATAGTGGCGCTGGACAGGGAGGTCAAGTGCTAAAAGCGCGAGCAAAGTCGAATCTCCGCATATTTCGCGCATAGTCAGTGCTGGAAGTACCGGGGAAGGTCTGAATTTGTGGACACGTCTTTTCCTGTGCGTTATGGCCTCGCCAACCAAATGACCTTGACCGGTTGCCACACAGCTCCCTCGTGAGGTGGGTCAGCAGGACGATTGGGTAGCAGCGTACAAGAAGGGACTATCTGGATATTTTATTCTCCGGGGACCGTGTCTACCTACCATTTTCAACCCTTTCAACCAAAGCCTACCATTTTCAACCTTGACCATAGGCGCATCGCCTTGAATATTTATAGTCCAGCGTCTTCACGCATGTAACAGATGTGGGCTAGTCACTGCGCAAATGTGGGGTATCCACAAGGCAAATGTGGGTCTGTCACTGGAAGATATTAAACATATTCATCACTGGGTAGATGTGGGTCCGTCACTGGACACACGTGAGTCGGTCACTGACACACGTGAGTCGTCGCTGGAGAGATGTGGGCTTGTCACTGGACAGATATAAAGCTGTCACGTCCCTCGGACCAGGGCACCAGTGGTTGCCAGACCAGCAAGCTGCCTGACTTGGGGCCTGCCGTAGACCGGCAATGTCATGAATATATGTACGATATCCTTTTTTAAATCATGTATTTTAGACACCACGCCGTCCTGAACTACTTGCAAAATATGCAACAAGGGTGCTGTGTTTTTCAGAACGTTTTGTTCAACTGGTGATTGAGAATGCTGAGCCAGCGCATGACATTTTTCAACATGGCATGGTGCCCGGCAAAACAATTCCAGCAGCATACTGCCCCACCAAATACTGGCGGCAATGTTCTCATATGACGCCAATTATGTGTCATGAGAAGTATGTCCTCGAGAAAGAAATCTTAGCAGTTGAGAACAAAACAAAACTTGTGTTGGTATGGATTGCAGAATGCGTTGAAATATATCTGACCACTGGAATTCTGGACCAAAGAGACTGTAGGGTCGGAGTGCCCTGAAAGAGCCGCAGCTTAGCGAACGCAGTTCAGAGTGAAAAGCGGCTATTGTCTGCTCAACACTCTACTCAACACTCAATACTCCATACTCAACACTCAATGCTCAATACCCAGCATTCGACACCACTGGCTCTGTCATACAGGACAAGCGGCACGCAACAAGCCACCTACAAGTGGAACAGATTGGCACATGATTGAGTGCATGCGTTTCAAGTTGGTACCAAACGTGACCATGATAAGTCATTCTGTCTATGCTAGGCGGTTTGAAGAAAAAAAAGCTTCATAGAGGAAATTCAAACATAAAGAAGTCTGCTGAAAATAGACGAAACAGTTACCTGGATGTGTCCAATGCAACAACAACACGCTTGGATGAGAGGCCGCGAGCGAAGCGCCAGCGCATTTCTCCACTGGATTAATCTGATGATAGTCTTCATGACGACTCGTAAAGGGAAATTGGCCATTCTTCAGATCTGCTGTCCGTAACAATCGAATCATAGGCTCGGCGAGCCAACTGCACATAAAACCAATCGTACAAGACTAGACCATGTCGCAGAACAAAGACCAGCAAAGCGAATGGTCGTTTCCATGGCGAAACATATCATCGATATATTGCAACTACAACGGAGCGTTGCACTTTATTGACGGTACGTTGTTAACCCGTCCCGTCTCTCCGGTCAGATGCTCACACCCCGTCTCGGGGGTTGGTTGGTGGGAACTCCCCTCTAATATCCAAACTAAGCGTCGCACGAAAACGAAAGAGGAGTCAACGGAAAGCGCTCGACGAGCAGGGTCCGACATCACCCACGAAACAAATTTACCCCGAAGGTAACGTCAGTAGGGGACCTAGAGTTTCACGACTTGCATCATGTTTTTGGTTCTGGTGAGTTAATTTTGGGGGATATTTGAAAAAGCAAAAAGTATTTGGAATAAAAAGATAGCGAAATTGACCAGGACCATAACATGTTTGGCCACCCAAAAACAAGTTTTTTGTTGTGGAAATTAAAATGTTTTGAGCTTTCAAGTTTTCTTCAATTTTCCTTCTCTAATGGGTAGAGCTGACCGAAAAACGTTGTTCGAAGTCAACTTGCTCTAATACAAAATGTTTGCTTTAGATAGAATCTTCAATTTGAACTCTAATAGGCAAATATACAAAAATACTAAGTAATGAAAAACTGGAAAAAGACAAAAGAATCCTCCCATAAGTTTTCTTGCATCCCTAAAGATAAGCAAACGCGAAAAGTTTCACTAAATATCTCTATCCGTTAAAGCGTGACGACTGGCTAAACATTTTTGAAGGTGACCTCACTTGACCTAGACTAACTCGTTGACCCTAGATGACTTGACTTCACAAGCTTGACACAAAATACCAAATTGATGTTGGAAAAGGTATGCCAAATTTCGGCGCGCGACAGAGCGCTGTTCTTTCACTATCCACGACAAACTTGAGTGGGCGGTTGGAGACCCCTGAGACGACGCGGGCTAAAACGAAATCCCGAGTTAAAATTGCACAGGCAGAAAGTTTATGATTTAATGCGTCGAAACGTGTTCACTGACGGTGGCAATAGGATGAGGAGTTGTTGTCCTGCAATTTGGGACACCACGTCAAATTTGGCAACACAAAATCTCAAAATCTCTCTCGAGGATGATGTGTCACTCACCTGGCATTGCCAAACAACTGTTTGAGGGGCACAGGAAGGACGTTTTACGTGAACGCCGAACGCCGACGTGACGTCACGCGACTCACGGATACCGCGGCCGGCCGCGCGCCACCTATCGCGACTCACGGATACAGCAGCCAGCCGGAGCTGCACATATCGCCAGAGGGCCGCGCTGACTACCGCTCGCGCACGATCTTGCCGCCATTTCCGTATCGAGACGTCGTCACGGCTGTGACGCTGCGCTGGCAGCTCCGATGGCAGTCACGGCATGGTAACGACCGCGCTCGTGCCAGCGTTTTCCCCAGGCCATTAGCAAACTATTGGGAGGCACGGGTGGCGCGTAATTGGCCACGTGATTCAGGAGACCGGTGCATGCCTGAGGCCGTGTGGTCCTTCGTCCAGTCAATCGCCAATCCGCTGACCGCGTATGCATAGCGAAACTGCGGCAAAGCCGGCAACCGGCAAGGGACCTGGTCCCGCTGGCGTGGGTGGGTGGCCTGCTGGCAGGGGACCTGGCCCCGCTGGCGTGGGTGGGGTGGCCTGCTGGCAGTGGACCTGGCCCCGCTGACGTGGGTGGGTGGCCTGCTGGCAGGGGACCTGGCCCCGCTGGCGTGGGTGGGTGGCCTGCTGGCAGTGGACCTGGTCCCGCTGGCGTGGGTGGGTGGCCTGCTGGCAGGGGACCTGGTCCCGCTGGCGTAGGTGGGTGGCCTGCTGGCAGTGGACCTGGTCCCGCTGGCGTGGGTGGGTGGCTTGCGGACTAAATCCACCCAGCCGCCGCGAGATCTTGATTCTGATCCAGCCGACCCGCCGCCAGACCGCAGCGCGAAAAAGTGCAATCACTGTTCAACTATCCGGGAAGGCCAACTGCGGCGGCGGTCGCTCGCTGTAGCCGACGAAAAGCATCCGCCAAACTCCCGATGTATGTACCTATCGGCTCTCCACCCGGCCAACTGCCACCTGCCGGACTCGGTAGCCTGAGACGCTATTTCCGGCCCAGCGAGGCGGCCGGCAGCCGATGAATTGTGACGGTATGCACTGGACTTAACTGTATCGCAAGCCCGCAATGTACACCGGACTTGCCTGTGCCGCAAGCCCGCGGTGTACACCAGACTTTGCTGCTCCGCAAGCCCGCGGTGCACATCGGGCTTAACTGAGTCACGGGCCCAGAATGCCCGTGATTGGCTGGAATTATTGATATTGACGTCATCACGTTACCACCAACACCATACGTTACCACTATCACAGATTACCACCAACACGACATGTTACCACCAGCACCACACACTACCACCAACGCCACACGTTACCACAAACGTCACACGTTACCACCAACACCACACGTTACCATCAACGCCACACGTTACCACCAACGCCGCACGTTACCACCAAAACCACACGTTACCACCAACACCACACGTTGCCACCAACACTACACGCTACCACCAACATCACACGTTACCACGAACACCACACATTAAACATGCGCGTTGTTGGCTTAGCAAAAGGTCGTCGTGCCCAAGAATATGATGGAGAAGAATTGGCGAGATACTAACCTTTCAATTGCAATTGCTCAACTGGGATGCAATTGTACCTTGAGAAGAGAATGACAGCATTACGCCATCAGCCGTGCCAATGATAGACACTGACTAACTACGACTACAACAGCGTACATTTGGATTACACTTCGATAAAACTCATCCGCATCCTGCGCTCACTTTCAACGTTTCGTACCTGTCTTTCTACGGACATCAAGATCTTCATACGTGCGAAATGGTCAGCTGAGGTAGCTACAAAAGAAGCCGGCAGTCCCCCTACCACCGTAGTCTAATTCACCGCCCAGTTCTGAGATGCCCGGTATCACGGCTCGCCGCATCACGCGGCATCCGGCTCGCCCATCACGCGGCATCGGCTCGCCATCACGCGGCATCGGCTCGCCGCAGTGCTCACCAGTCGGGCGATGTGCTGCCGAGTTCATCACACGTGAAGCGACGTGCGGCCAAACACATGCGGTCGCGGCCGTACAAACCCCGTCAGCGCACTGACGCTCCTGGCGAAAACATCTGAAACAGTGGACGTTACGTGTTAGTTGCGCTGCTGTCCACAGACATTTACCTCGGGACACATGCGTGTCTCGGTTTTAGTAGTGCATCGTGCTGGGCCGAGCTGGGAATTGTGAAGCTGAGGAAATAAAAGTATGGCTCCAAAATAGGCTAAATTCAGTGGAAACCTGTATAGTAAACTGGTAGCGCAGTGTATCCTTCGGCCTAATTTGAAACAGCATGGAAATGAAATAGTCGCAGTGTCGTACACTTGTGCCCTGTATGACATGAAATGGCATAAAGTGCTACGTTAGGTGCGCTGAGGTACGTAACATATGCAACACTTTACGTCGAGTTGATGATGTGCTGCGTTCATCAACAAATACAGGAATAAGCTGCGACAACCTTGATGTCGAGAGAGAACGTCACCTTCCTAAACACCAACGCTACATCAACTTCTTATCAAGATCACTGACTTTACTTGGCACCATTGGTCTCAGAACAAAGATACTTTAGCTTCCCAAAACATGCTTCTTAAATATACTGTTGGTTTTTATATCGCACGCGGGGCAGTTGTGCATGGCAGGTCATTTGGAGATGTTTTTCGAATGTTGACGTATTTACTTCATACAAAGCAAGCAAGGGTATACTGCAAACGAATATAAGTGAACCAACCATGTTTGTTTTGAATGATGACGGATTTCGAACCATTCCGTTGCGAGTCGTCCCACGGGTAGGTAGAGGTACAGTCCGGTAAGGTACAGATGCGCTACAGGACTCCGACGGTGACGCTCTTACCACTCTGCCTGTCCCCTTCTCAGACCCAACGGCGGCTTTCCCTGGCCGCTGGGCATACCACTCTGCCGGTCCTTTTCATTCTCTGGCTGCCCCATATCCTACCGCCACCCTGTCTGTACCCACACAGCTCTGACAACACCACTCCACATTATGCTACCACTCTGCAGGTCAGCAACTCTTCACGGATCTACACGGAGTGACTGCAGCAGTCCTCCATCAACCCACACGGCAGGGCTGCAGCGAACTGCCGACTGATCAAGACGGAACAGCAACACCGCGCGCTGCAGATTCGCCCTATCTGGACGTGGCCATGCGCTCGGCTAGACTATGAAAAATCGACCCACGTCACGCGGCGCCGTCATGTGTGAAGATAACGTGAACACGTGTCGGTGCCATTTATCAAGTGGGAACTGAGTGGCAGGAAAGATTGTGAAAATGACAATGTTTGACAGCATGACAGCAAGCGAATTTGTTTATTCCTCTTCACATCTCCTCTCTCACTCTCTCTCTTCCCTGTCCTGTTCAATTCCATTGCCACTTTGTAGCTTCGCTGTCTATTTTTACACACCGATAGGCACCACAGGCACACGCATACGCACGTGTATATATATATATATATATATATATATATATATATATATATATATATATATATATATATATATATGGACTACAATCATACTTGCTTAATTCTGCTAGGGACATGGCTCAGGCTGGCTTGGTCAATTAAATTTGCGAAATTTATCGCTGAAAACATCATCACGTGAGTGTTAGGGAAATGTTAGCCCGGTAATAGCTCAAATAAAGCCTCACTTTAATCTTTAAATTAGGAATCGTTGAGCAGTAAGTATAAATTACGGGCACGGCTGCAGTTCAACCATGCTCTGAAGAGTGCTTTCGGTGACACGGAACATGGATTCAGCGCATGCGAGTACAGATCAAACCAGAGGTGAGCATCGCCTATCTTGGAATGACATTACGAAAGGTCAGCACGGACCTGATGCGACAAACTGATAAATCAATGCCCTATTCAGCAATACCAGCTACTTTGTCATTCGGTGTTTTATTTATTGAACAGGCCTAAACCGGTTGGGCTCCTGAGAATGAAAATCCTGCTACATCATAATCCCTGCATAGAATCTCCAATTTAAATATATTTGTTTCCATGGTTCGAATCGACAATGGTGCCGGCAGTGTGGCGGGTGACAGTGGGCAGTGCGGCGGGTGCGACCTCTCTGCTCTGCGACCTAAGGGCGGGTGCGACCTCTCTGCTCTGCGACCTCACGGCAAGTGCGACCTCTCACGTACCGTCGGCCAGCACCGCTCACCGCTCGTCGCCGGTGACCGGCCGCCGCGGGCGAATACCTGGCCGCCAGCCGACAATAGCTCGCGAGTCAACAGAGTGCGGTGGACGTTGGCAGATGGGCCATGCGAGGCGTGGGGTCATGAGGCGCGAGGGCGATGGTGGACAGGAGAATGAACATAAGGCGTGGGGTGGGGGCGTGAGGCGTGAGGGGTGAGGAATGTGGGTGTGAGGCGTGAGGCGTGAGGCGGCGCCACGACCGTCTGGCCCGGCCGCGCACAGGCCAGCCGCCTGGCGACCCCAGGCCGGCTGCCCCGCCGGCGCACAGGCCAGCCGCATACCGACGAAACCCAGGCCGGCTGCCCCGCCGGCGCGCAAACAGCGCGTATTGATTCTCGCTCAGTGGAACCTGATTTCCGGCGGCATCCGCCCGGCGACCTCCGCGCCGCGCCCTCACACCGGCGCGTCGGGTAATCCCAACGCGCGGCGCGCCGCCGACGCGTCCGAACGTGCCCGCCGGCGGCATCGCCACCTGCCCAGCGCCGACTGGCGGCCCGCTCCAGCCGGCGCTCGGCGCTCTGGGCGGTGAATCACGCTGGCGCTTGCATCGGCGCTGCCAGACGCGGCCGGCCGGCGGGCTGCCAGATGTTCTGTGTCGGGGCGCGTCACTGCAGGCTGGCGTGCCCCCGGCCGGCCGTCGAGCCGACCAATTCGGGCGGCGTCCGAGGCGCCCCTTCCGGCGGCCGAAGCAAGTGGCGCGAAGCCCGGCGAGCCGCCGCGGCCTCCGACACCCAGCCACGATTGGCTGCACGCTCTCCTGCCGAGTCTGCCGGGTTCGCCCGCGGGCGTGGCCCAAGCCGACGTAGAAGATCATATATGAGCGTGCAACAGACCTAAACCGGCCTGTTGAGGACAGCTTAGGCCCAATAGTCACACCTATTTCATTGTGCGTATGTGTGTGACATATCACGCACGATGTCGAAGTGTCGTAAATATGCGTTAAATTTTGGCGTTTTGTTCGT
>JAOTOL010000472.1:0-72080 GCA_034440575.1 Imbricaverruca yamaguchii | reverse complement strand
CGATGCGCCCTAAAACCGAAATAACTACCTAACTTTCTCCGACGCCAGCGATGATGCTGCCTGACTGCGGTAGCCGTTGAAAATATAGTCTTTAACAGTTCGCGAACATGTGGGGCGAACATATCCTGCTGTCCCCAGTCCTAAGTGCATCCGCAGTGGGTGTCCCAAATTTCACTAAGTTTTTCAAATCACTTCGGATACACCGGCATCCCGTTCCTTGACTCATCTGAACCTCACACACCAATTTGCAGAGTAAACTACCGGTAAACATGATTGCCGCTACCGCTTTGAAGATATGTCAAATATTTGGTGTTATATGATGCTGCAGCGTTGGAGTCTCCATACGCATAAATGCAGTAACTTCCAAAGTTTGAAGCGTGGAGACTACCATGATCACTTGTCGTATGTTTTGTACTGTTCTATTGAGTTAAAAAGGTGTCTGGGCGGATCCAGGAGTGATCATGGAGTCATAATCATTCCCCACGTGGGCCTAGATGAGTTTCAGACAGGCGCTTTTCGTTTTTCGTTAGTTTTTATGCGTAAAGCACCAAAAGCAAAGTCAATCCGGAAAACGTCACGGCCGAATTCTAGAATCGGTTTAGGGCAAGACGTAAGATTAAAAATGTGTGGGCCCACCACGGTCTTATCCGAATTACAGCCCTTACGATTTTAAATGAGCCCAACCTTCACATTGACAATTACCTGGATCTAATCTTGTACCTCGCTTCATGATTGGAACACGTCGTAACATTCACCTACATTTTCCTGTTTCGGACGTCCGCTCGTAGAACCACTACCGTCCAAAAAAACTTCGTGAGCTTGTTTTCTTCTACGCTCTGCCACTAGACAGAACTGCAGTGGGACGACCTGTGGGATCGAAGAATGTGTCAAGTGTCCGAGCGGGCAACATCATCGAGGAACAAACGTCGATCTGGTGCAACTGAGCGCACAAAAGATGTAGCAAAAGCGAAGAAGAAAACTGACGGCAAGAAGATAAATTCGAGGAGTAAGCCACCGAAACAAGGCAGACGACATCGTGGGCAAACCGATATATTTTTTCCATTTTACTAAGCTCCCCCAGAACAAAGTAGTTGTTCAACGGTATCTTTCACTTCGGGAGCAACACACGAGCAAGAGTAGAGACGCGATAGCCCGTGAGATAACGACCGAACTGATCAACCTAATATGGGTACCGAGTGAAATCCCAGTGGTAACGCCTAAAATTTACAAGAAACGGGTCTTAGAAGTACTTCGGACATATCGCAGATTTCAAAGTCTGAAGAGCAGATTTCAAAGTCTGAAGAAATCCGCCAAGACCAACCAGGCAGTGAAAGAGTTCCAAGCATACATGTCTCAGTTGTGTGACCTGAGTCCAAGTGACGTGCTTGAGAGGCTGAAAAGAGGAGTCGCCTGCAAACTGAGTGGATGGAGGACTGGAAGTGGTGTCAACAGATGTGTCTAGAAAGTCATCCAGGAGTCCTTGCTGGACGAGACAAAGTGATGGAGATGAGAATGAAAGCAAGAGACAAAAGGCGCAGTCGTCAACAAAACAAGGAAAGTCAGTGTCACGGTCAATCAAGAGCCCAGGCCTCGTCGTCATCAGACTCTGATGACAGTGACGGCGACAGCGAATGGGTTGGCGGGAAGCGAAAAAGAGCAGCTGGTAAAAGAAGCCTGCCGGATGAACTCTCTGCAACTCATGATCGTTTGCAAATGAGTTTCTGGCAACGGGCCATGGCGTCCGCCCACGCTATCTCTGCGACAGGCGGAGACATAAGCAACATCTCACTTTCCAAGAGCACTTTGCATAGGCAAGCAAAGACATCCCGACTAGAGAAATCCACTGCGCTCAAAGGAGAATTCGTTCCCCCCTCTCATCCAGTCATTCATTTTGATACAAAGCTCGTCGCACCCAAAGGAAAAGATCCGGAAGAGCGAGGTGCTATCCTTGTAAGTGGAGGTGACGAGTTCCCGCAACCAAAGCTGCTCGGGATCCCTAAGCTGCCAAGCAGCAGTGGGGCTGATGTCGCAGAGGCAGTTCTTGAGCAATTAACCAAAGACAAAGTCAGCCCAACATCAGTGACGGGCTTTGTATATGACACCACAGCTTCCAACACTGGCAAGAAATCAGGCGCCACATGGAGGCTTGAAAGGGAAATTGGTCATGCTGTGCTCGGTCTTGAGTGCCGCAGACATGTGCAAGAAAGATACATATCTCATGCGGCATCTGCCGTATTTGGCGCAACAAAAGGGCCGTCGAAGACTCTTTACAAAAAGTTCCAGAGGTCCTGGTCGAAGCTGGACAAAACGGCACACTTGAAACGTTTTGACTGGTCAGTTTATTAGGACGGAAGCTTCATGCACAAAAAGTGAGAAGTGTGCTGAACTGGGCAGAAAAACACATGAGGTCATCCTCGTTCCCGCGAGACGATTACAAGGAGCTGTGTTGCCTAGTTGTTGAGTATCTCGGTGGGAACCTGTCTGGGAAACCTCAGCTACGCAAGCCGGGTGCCATGCACGAGGCTCGGTTCATGGCCGATGCTCTCTACATTCTGAAGATGGCGCTGTTGTCAGATCAGCTGGACCTCACACCAGAGGATGTCAACAACATCAGGAAAATGGCAGATTTCATAGCGCTCTTCCACGCGCCCTACTTTCTGAGGTCTGCACTCGCTGCCGGAACTCCCGGAGATGATCTGGCCTACTTTAAGGAGATGCAAAAACTGAAGAAACTGGCTGATTTCAGGCAAGTCGCAGACGCCGTCATGAAGTCCATCCAGAGGCATACCAGCTATCTGGAATCTTCTGCTGTGGTATTTGCTCTATTCAATGACGGACTACCAGCACAGAAGCGACAGGACGTTGCAACGGCGTTGTCCTCTATCCCAAGGCCTGCTACCGTAGCCATGGGGAAACCAGATGCTGTAAAACTCTGCAACGTAGCAAAATTGGCATCATTGGTAGGGCCAAGATCATGGCTGCTGTTCATCCTTCTAGATGCATGCGCCCCCGAATGGTTGCAAGAGCCTGTCGAAGAATGGAAAAAAATTTCAAGCTATAACGCAGTTCATAAATACGTCAACAGCCTGGCAGTTGTCAATGATGGAGCGGAGCGTGGGGTAAAGCTAGCACAACAGCTGATCGACAGAACAGAAGATGAGGACCAGCTGCAGGCGCTTGCCCAGGTGGTAGCATGGCACAGGTCGAGCTGCGGTCACACGAAGGACTACACGGGTCTGTAGTGGTAGACGGATCTCAGAGCAGGGTACGATGGCGTTACGTGGTAGACGGATCTCAGAACAGGGCACGATGGCTTTAATACGCCTGGCTTTAACCCACACCGTCATTCCGGTCAGATCTCCCACCCCGTCTCGGGGGGGGGCGGCGGTTGAAGAGCCCCCCTCTAAAATCCAAACTAAGCATCGCACGAAAACGAAAGAGATGTCATCGGAAAACGCTCGACGATTAGGGTCCGGGTCCACCCCCAAAAAAAATTCCCCAAAAGTGACGTCACCAAGGGGGCTAGATTTTCACGACTTACATTATGTTTTTTTCTCTGGGGGGGTTCATTTTGGGGGATATATGAAAAAACAAAATGTATTTGGAATGAGAAAAGGACAACGAAATCGACCGGTATAATCGGTATAATTTTTTTGGCCCCCAAAAATAAAAATGTTATTTTTTTGAAATTTCAATATTTTGAATTTTCAAGTTTTCTTTAATTTTCCTATTCCAATCTGTAGAGCAGACCGATAAATGTTGTTTGAAGTCAACTTGCACTAATAAAAAATGCTTACTTCAGTCAGAATCCTGTGTTTGAACTGCAATATGGCAAATATGCAAAATTTAGATGTAGTCAAAAACGAAAAAAATGAATAATTCAACTCGTACGTTTTGTTGCATCCCTAAAGATAAGCAAACGCTGAAAGTTTCATTAAAATATCTGTATCCGTTAAAGCGTGACGACTGGTTGAACTTTTTTGGAGGTGACCTCACTTGACCTCGACTAACTCGTTGACCCTAGATGACCTGACCTAAACTTTTTTAATAAGCATGTGAAATTGATGTGGGAAAAGGTGTGCCAAATTTGGGCGCACTGCCGCGCGCCGTTCGTCCGCTATCCACGAAACACCTGAGGGGGGGCGGTTGAAGACGGAAGACTGTATTAACCCCCCCCGAGACGGGGCGGGTTAATACAGATGGCACCGTTCAATGTGTTTCTTTGGCGTGTCATATTCCGCGGACGATCCGATTTGAAGCGAGTCGCTTTGGGCACCAACGCGAAATCTTTATTGGTTTGCATACTCCTGGACGAAATCAGGGGTATATCAAATCACTCACACCAAAATTAAAATGGGCACTGCCCCCCCCCCCCACACACACACACATCCGTATCTACATCAATGAAATAAAACTGTTAACGTAATGCTCCATCTAAATGTGCGTATAACTGGTCATCAGAGAAGCTAATATTGCTGCGTTAGTTAAATAAGTATCCGATTTTGCGTGGGGAGACTGCAACGTTGTATCATCATATAACACCAAATGTAAATAAAACTTCAGAGCACTAGCGTCAATCATGTTTACCGGTAGTTTACTCTGCGAATTGGTGTGTGAGGTTCAGAAGACTCAATAAACGGGATGCCGGTGTATCCGAAGTGTTTTGAAAAAAACTTTGTGAAATTTGGGACACCCTAATCCACAGGAGCAGCCGGAACGGCTTCTGGTCTCCGAGTTGCTGGCGGGGCAATAGGGCTTCGTCAACAATTTTTTCAGTGAACAGCATGTAAGCTGTGAATTTCTGGTTGTAAGCAGAGAACCCAGCTGGTGTTTGCGGGCGGAAACTTATCAGCAAGACTTACTACAAAACACACCTGGATAATAAATTCATACAGAATCAGGCACACAATAAATTTCGTTCCGATGGAAGCTTCAAAAGTGAAACCGTCTGGTGTTGGTACAATGTACTGCGCGCGTTAGCCAAGTGGGATTTCATCATGGCATGAGTGAAAATCAAAAGTCGCTTGAAAAGGAAGCACTATAACTTGGCAATAAGCTCAGATTTATTCCAACTGGTAGGAGGTAAGCCCACATATGCTGTGTTATACCGTATCAGTGGCATAGCTGCCTACTGTAATTTGGCGCAGTACCACGATGAGCAGATCAAGGGAGATCGCAACATTTGTCGGTTTGAACCCATGCGTTGTCCCCACGGACAATTGTTTCTGAACATGCATGTCAAGCAAGCATGTGACATACATGTCGCAAACATTACATCAAGTAAGCTAATTAACGAATGCACATATATGTAATCACAACCAGACAATCATTGTACGAAGGAGTTCCGTGCAATTGGGATGGAAGGATTAGAAATAAGTTGATTGTTTGGACCATTATTTTCATGCACGCCACTAAGTGTAATGATTGAAGTTACAATATTCGTGGAGTTCGAGTAAACATTAGTCTTTTTCTTCCTACACGACACGCGATAGTCCATGTATATATATATATATATATATATATATATATATATATATATATATATATGTATATATGTATATATATATATATATATATATATATATATATATATATATATATATATATATATATATATATATATATATATATATATATATATATATATATATATATATATATATATATATATATATATATATATATATATATATATATATATATATATATATATATATATATATATATATATATGTATGTATGCATATTATACAATAAGTGGCTCAGCGAGAGAAACTATATGTCCACCACAAAGCACATCACTAACGTTTCGATCGCAGGCCTTCTTCAGGGTGATAAAATGAAAAATGTATTTTTAAAAAAACTTCAAGCACACAATCATGCACTCGAATTATTGTGTCCAAAACGTGCCACGTATTGCAACCTCTCAGTGGGCAGACAAACGACATATTGCGAAATACTGCGTCGATGGCAAAGGACAACAAAACAATACAACAAAACCATGGCTGGCTTTCGAGAAAGTCACATCCAACATAATTAACATAGTCATGTGAGTGCGTGTGTGTGTGTGTGTGTGTGCGTGTGTGTGTGTGTGTGTGTGTGTGCGTGTGTGGGTGTGTGTGTGTGTGTATGTGCGTGTGTATGTGCGTGTGTATGTGTGTGTGTGTGCCTGTATGTGTGTGTGTGTGTGTCCTTCCGTGTGCGTGTGTGCGTGTGAATACGTGCGTGTGCGTGTGTGTGTGTTTGTGTGTGTGTGTAGGTGTGGGACAAACTCTCTAGCCCGAGTTAGATTCCCGCTGCACCTCTACCACCCTCGTCCCGCACCAGGTACGCTATCATGCTAGCAAGCTTCACAAATCCAGGTGAACTGTTAATGCAATCCTGGGTATCGATAAATGCGGCCTCTATAGCTTTCCTCCTAAATTTGTCCTTTAATTGTGTTATTTCACAGGTACCATCCCACCGCGGAAGGTGCCCCTCCTCCCCGTGAACAACCAGTGCGCTCGACATCCTGTGGTACGTAATGTCAGCCCTGTGTTCCTGGACACGTTGTTGAAGAGAACGCCCTGTCTCACCAATATAGGCCTTCCCACGTCCTGACGATTCAACTACCTTTATCCTTCCCCCCATTAACTTGAACATTCCTGCCGTGGTGTGGGGAGGAGGGACCACAATACACGGATTGTTCCCCCTAATTCCCGCGCCCTGCTACCCCTCCAAGATCAGTGACTTAATAGCCAGGGCACCGATACCTAAACCTATAGAGGACAGACGTCGTTCTGTGGTATACAGGATCCCATGCGGTGGCTATGGGAAGGCCTATACTGGTGAGACCGGGCGTTCTCTTCAACAACGTGTCCAGGAACACAGGGCTGACATTACGTACCACAGGATGTCGAGCGCACTGGTTGTTCACGGTCAGGAGAGGCACCTTCCGCGTTGGGATGGTGCCTGTGAAATAACCCAATTAAAAGACAAATTGAGGAAGAAAGCTATAGAAGCCGTATTTATCGATACCAAGGATTGTGTCAACAGTTCACCTAGATATGTGAAGCTTGCTAGCATGATAGCGTACCTGGTGCGGGACGATGTAGTGGAGGTGCAGCGGGAATCTGACCCAGGCTAGAGTTTGTCCCACACCTACACACAGACACAAACACACACACACACACACACACACACACACAAACACACACACACACACACACACACACACACACACACACACACACACTCACATGACGATGTGAATGATGGTGGATGTGACTTTCTCGAAAGCCAGCCATGGTTTTCTGTATTCTGTTTGTTGTCTTTCGCCATCGACGCAGTATTTCGCAATGTCGTTATGTCGTTCGTCAGCCCTGCGAGAGTTTGCAATACGTGACACGTTTTGTACACAAAAATTCGAGTGCATGATTGTGTGCTTGAAATTTTTGAAATTTTGTGATTATGTCACACTGAAGAATGCCTGTTGCCGAAACTTTAGTGATGTGTTTTGTGGTGGAAATATAGTTTGTTTCTCTGTGCCACTTATTGTACAATTTGTCCAGATATTATTCAACATATATACGTATATATATATATATATATATATATATATATAATATATATATATATATATATATATATATATATATGTATATGTAATGCATATATGTACATACATATATCTGTATACATATATATATATATATATATATATATATATATATATATATATATATATATATATACAGATCTTTGTTTATTTATTTATTTATATATGTGTGAGTGTGTGTATGCAGAGAGGATAAAGGAAACAAGATGCGGCTTAGCAAAGCTATTACAGAAGCCACTTGGGGCGACCAGTCCACGCAGGTCTACACTGCCACATGCTCGAACTAGGGGGAAATTAGCCTAGGGGTAAGACGCCCGTTTCCCAACAACCAAAAGGTTGTAGGTTCACGTCCCTCCTGTCGCATCTCTTAGCAACACGACCAGTCAGCGTGAAAGACTAGCGATGCTGTGTGACCCAAGATAGTGGACGAGTTGAAAGCCAATAACCACCACCACCACCACCACCACCAACATTCGGCTCGATGTTTCAGATTCGCTGGAGGCACGTTGGCTGGCGCTGCCTGTGGGAGTGATGGTGGCAGTTCTGCTCTTTTTCCCAGGTGAGATGGCTGGAAATAAGAGTTGCTTGATCAAGCACACATCAATATGTGCGACTACTGCAGTGTGAGGGGAACCATGGAGACTGATTAAACGATTTTCCTGTACTGCAATATAGTGAAAACGTTGCACTGTGTTGATGGCATCAAGAGTATGATGAGCATACATTAATGAGGGGTTTTAAAAGAAGGCGACTCTACATAGGAAGTGAAAGAACGGCCAAAAATAATGGGGCAAACAATTTGTATGTTCGTCAAATTCACACAGTGGCATGGCGTCGATGCGATCTCACAAGATAACAATCAAGGGACGTATACACCCCAATTCACCCTGATACATTCCTGGCGTTCCTAGAGCTGCGATTCCCGACTTTTCGATTCATATTTCTCGCATGAACTGTGCACACATCATTTGCAAAATCAAACAGCATTCCCCAGTCCAGCGTTTGTCCAAAAAAGCCCGTGCAAACAGAAATGGCAGCGCAACCGGTCTTAATATTAATACGGCAGGCCGACGGTAGAGTGCTGGCAGCTGGTAAAGGCGTCAGTGGCGGGACGTTGCCTCGCGTCCCACAGACCGCCACGGCTTGGTCCTGCGGTAAGTCCAGCCGGAGTATGTTCGGAGAAAGTCTCGGCTACCTAGGTGGGTGGTGCTGGTGTATTGCTGGCTTGCCAAACATCTAGTTAAAGGATTGCTGTTGGCTTGTACTTGCATGAATAGGTGGTGGGCGTGTAATCCCTTCTACGCTGTGCTAACAACGAATCCTGATTCTGCAAAACCATTTTAGGATGCACCGGATATAAGTTGAAAGGAAATGACATTTTTGAACATTTTCCTGATCCAAGACGTTAATTATCTCTGATCACTCAGGAATTACTGGTCAAATGGCAGTCCGCCAGTACGGTTATATTTTAGTGGCTGATTAAAAACACACATACACATACACACACACACACACACACACACACACACACACACACACACACACACACACACACACACACACACACACACACACACACACACACACACACCCTGCTACCCATTGATGTTCGTGTATGGATCGTTGGGGACTAGTGCAAGGCAAGTAAAATATCACAGATAGTAGTTTCATGAAGTGTACCAAATTACTCAATATCCTATTTGATCAACATTTGCTCTCCCCTTCTTTCATCTTAAACTACCTCCGAGAGCTTCGCAAAAAATAACTCCAAGTCATGCAAGGTAGGTATTCCTAATAAGCTCCTGGTGTCTCGTTGTAGTGCCGCAATACAAGACAAACACCATCCGTATTATCTTAGGAGAGTTGCATTTGAAAGCAAGTCCAAAAATACTGTACAAGTTACTCGGCTTTTCGACACCAGCCTTCGATCAGGATAAACATTCCTGTTGCCAAGAGTTACCTACCCACTCCTGTCATCAGGAATCATGATCGTCATATCTCGTGATGATCTAGTGGCGACGCGTCGTGCACT
The DNA here is from genome assembly GCA_034440575.1 of Imbricaverruca yamaguchii. Taxonomy (NCBI): domain Eukaryota; kingdom Metazoa; phylum Arthropoda; class Thecostraca; family Neoverrucidae; genus Imbricaverruca; species Imbricaverruca yamaguchii. Next base: position 62,451 of record JAOTOL010000472.1, on the reverse strand, counting down.
TGGCATTAATACCGTATTTTTTAGTTTATCACTGAGACAACCCTCCTGGTATGACGCAGGCTGTGTTTGTCGCATATTACTTGCCACGCTATAACAGTAACCCGCATTTGACGACACGCATTGAACGGAATATTGACTATTGACTTAATATTGCTTTTTGTTTTCAGCCAGAGGCATCCCTCGGAGATAATTACAGATACAAATAGGCACCCTATGGAAAGGGATAAGCGCCCACCTGAGAGAAAAATGCGCCAAATCAGTGTACCAGCGATACACTGATTGCTGCCTTCCTCAATGAACAGCCCCCTGTCTCAATGAATAAATTTTCAGGCGGAGGCGTCCCTCAAAGCATTATCGTTGCGATGTTCATGTGAAAAAATGGTGCCCATCCAAACGAGCGCTCCCTTCCCCAGTGACCATTCCTGGAACCGTCCCTGTGTCTGACTAATAGTAGGGAACATCTTCTCTTTATATTTGTTTACGCCACATTGATCTGTTTATCGGGATAGACTTTGATAATAACTTACCATTTTGAAGAGAACATCCTGGCTCCTTCCCTATATATTTCCTCGAGTGGCACAGACAAAAGCCACGAGCCGTCATGGCTTCCGACGTCAAACCTTCAGAGTCGAAAACCTCATGGCGATCTGAAAGGCTACTGCACTAGTTAACAGTTACGTACCGTACTGACAGTGGCTTACCCAGTTGACGGTGGTAGAACCACACCCAGAGTGTCAATCTTACTGACAGTCTGGGTGTCGTCTAAAAATCTGCCCCGCTGCCCAAAAGCATCGGCGTTTTTCAAGGATTATCTCTCGGACCTCTCCTCTATTGCGTCTTCGCCAGCGACCTCAGCCCTTTCGCCGAAGGCGCAGTGGTTATCCAATAAGCCGACAACACACACATTTTGGTCAGTGGTTGGTCAATATAAAATTCAAAATATCGTCGCTCATGTGGAAGCAGTCTTGGCCTCCTTCGACATTTGGTTTCAAGCAAATGGACTGAAAATTAACGTTGCTAAAAACAGCTGATGCTTCTACACATTTGTTGCTGTTGCTCCTGATGCTATTTAGCAGCCCACAAAATCTGCGTGCCTTACAGGATATCATGGTACAATTTCTCGGTCACGATCTACCCACCATTTCGTAATTGAAAAAAAACTGTCTTATTTTCGATCGCTCGCTCAGCTGGGGCTCGCACGTCTCAGAAGCGACTTGGCGTTATTTTGGAGTTCTGGGTGGTCTATCGCACCTTCCACCTGCCGTCATTTCCGCGCTGGTCAATGCTCTGGTCTTCTCGCATATCTGCTACTGTATTTCGTGTACGGTGACGGAACCAAAAAGAACTTATATCGCATTAAAACAATTATCAACTACTCGGCAAATGCATTCTTTGGACACAAAAAGTTTCACCATGTTTCGGACTTGCTGAGGAGACTGGGTTGGCTCAGCGCAGAGAACCTTGCCATATACCACACACTGTGCCTCACGCACAAGTTGCGTCGTCATGGTGAGCCAGAGTCACTGGCTCATGATATCGCCACCGTGGGGGAGATTCGTGACCGGACCACCCGTCAGGACCATCACTTGCATGTCCCCCGGTCCTGGACTGAGATTGGGAAGAAACGATTTAGCTCCAGAGCATCACTTATGTACACTCGCCGCCACTCGAGCTGATGCGACTTCCCTTGTTAATCATTGGTCGCCACCTACGGCGACACCTGTTTAGCGTGCCGCTCGTGCCGGACCGGTTTGCTGCTCGCCGTACTGTGATTTTTTTTATTTGTTTAAAGTAATTTTTTATGGCATGTATGAGTACCGGTTTAACTGTTATATGATTTTGACATTTTGTGCTGTGTTGTTTTATCAAATTTACACGAGGTCGTAATAGCCACAAGTCCATTGCGGATTACCTCAGTACAATCATGTCTGCCTGTCTGTCTGTCTGCTCAGCTGACAGCAACATGCCTAGCCGACGGCGATATATCACATTGACGATAATATGGCCAACTGACAGTGATATGCCTAGCTGACAGCGGCGTGCCATATTGACAACGACATGCCCAGCTGACAGTGACATGCCCAACTGGCAATGACATGTCCAGCTGGCAGTGACATGCCCAGCTGGCAGTGACATCCCCAACTGACAATGACATACCCAGCTGACAGTGACATGCTCAGCTGACGGTGACATGCCCAGCTGACAGTGACATGCTCAGCTGACGGTGACATGCCCAGCTGACAGTGACATGCCCAGCTGGCAGTGACATGCCCAGCTGACAATGACATACCCAGCTGACAGTGACATGCTCAGCTGACGGTGACATGCCCAGCTGACAGTGACATGCTCAGCTGACGGTGACATGCCCAGCTGACAGTGACATGCCCAGCTGGCAGTGACATGCCCAGCTGACAATGACATGCCCAGCTGACAGTGACATGCCCAGCTGGCAGTGTCATGCACATTTTGTGATGACATTTCCAGCTGACAGTAAGCATCTTCAACTGACAGCAGAATGGCACATGGATGATGGCATGATCAACTGACAATAGCCCGCCCAGTTGGCAGTGGCATTGCTAGCTGACTGTCATTCTCAACTGACAGTGGTTTAACCAGCCAACAGTGGCATACCCATTTGACGAAGGCATGCTCAGCTGATAGCGACACAACCAGCTGGCCGTGACATGCTCGACTGACACGTTGGGCGACCTCTGGCAACGACCTGGCTGGCCAGACTCTGTGTGTCCCATTACCAGCACCCTGGCTGGCCAGACTCTGTGTGTCCCATTACCAGCACCCTGGCTGGCCAGACTCTGTGTGTCCCATTACCAGCACCCTGGCTGGCCAGACTCTGTGTGTCCCAGTACCAGCACCCTGGCTGGCCAGACTTTGTGTGTCTCCCCTCCAACACCCTGACTGGCCAGACTCTGTGTGTCTCACCTCCAACACCCTGACTGGCCAGACTTTGTGTGTCTCCCCTCCAACACCCTGACTGGCCAGACTGCGTGTCTCACCTCCAACACCCTGGCTGGCCAGACTCTGTGTGTCTCCCCTCCAACACCCTGGCTGGCCAGACTCTGTGTGTCTCACCTCCAACACCCTCCAGACTCTGTGTGTCTCACCTCCAACACCCTGGCTGGTCAGACTCTGTGTGTCTCACCTCCAACACCCTGGCTGGCCAGACTCTGTGTGTCTCACCTCCAACACCCTGGCTGGCCAGACTCTGTGTGTCTCACCTCCAACACCCTGACTGGCCAGACTCTGTGTGTCTCACCTCCAACACCCTGGCTGGCCAGACTGCGTGTCTCACTTCCAACACCCTGGCTGGCCAGACTCTGTGTGTCTCCCCTCCAACACCCTGGCTGGCCAGACTCTGTGTGTCTCCCCTCCAACACCCTGGCTGGCCAGACTCTGTGTGTCTCACCTCCAACACCCTCCAGACTCTGTGTGTCTCACCTCCAACACCCTGGCTGGTCAGACTCTGTGTGTCTCACCTCCAACACCCTGGCTGGCCAGACTCTGTGTGTCTCACCTCCAACACCCTGGCTGGCCAAACTCTGTGTGTCTCCCCTCCAACACCCTGACTGGCCAGACTCTGTGTGTCTCACCTCCAACACCCTCCAGACTCTGTGTGTCTCCCCTCCAACACCCTGGCTGGCCAGACTGCGTGTCTCCCATCCAACACCCTGGCTGGCCAGACTCTGTGTGTCTCACTTCCAACACCCTGGCCGGCCAGACTCTGTGTGTCTCACCTCCAACACCCTGACTGACCAGACTCTGTGTGTCTCACCTCCAACACCCTGGCTGACCAGACTCTGTGCGTCTCACCTCCAACACCCTGACTGGCCAGACTCTGTGTGTCTCACCTCCAACACCCTGACTGGCCAGACTCTGTGTGTCTCACCTCCAACACCCTCCAGACTCTGTGTGTCTCCCCTCCAACACCCTGACTGACCAGACTCTGTGTGTCTCACCTCCAACACCCTGGCTGACCAGACTCTGTGTGTCTCACCTCCAACACCCTGGCTGACCAGACTCTGTGTGTCTCCCCTCCAACACCCTGGCTGGCCAGACTCTGTGTGTCTCACCTCCAACACCCTGACTGACCAGACTCTGTGTGTCTCACCTCCAACACCCTGACTGACCAGACTCTGTGTGTCTCCCCTCCAACACCCTGACTGACCAGACTCTGTGTGTCTCACCTCCAACACCCTGGCTGACCAGACTCTGTGTGTCTCACCTCCAACACCCTGGGTGACCAGACTCTGTGTGTCTCCCCTCCAACACCCTGGCTGGCCAGACTCTGTGTGTCTCCCCTCCAACACCCTGGCTGGCCAGACTCTGTGTGTCTCACCTCCAACACCCTGACTGGCCAGACTCTGTGTGTCTCACCTCCAACACCCTGGCTGGCCAGACTCTGTGTGTCTCACCTCCAACACCCTGACTGGCCAGACTGCGTGTCTCACCTCCAACACCCTGGCTGGCCAGACTCTGTGTGTCTCACCTCCAACACCCTGACTGACCAGACTCTGCGTGTCTCACCTCCAACACCCTGGCTGGCAAGATTCACACCTCCACAGACGTTCAACTCAGACAGGTGCGACGATCTGGCTAAAAGCAGCCACAGTGCCAGCAACAGCACGGCTGGCTAAGAATAACTCCCGGTGCCGCCCGCTAAATACCCCTGGGCCAAGTCTGAGTCAATGCCCGTCCTATACATTCATCCAACGCCCAGCGATGCCCATCAGACCGAGCATGTTTTGCTGAAGTTGCCGGCTGGTAAACAGGATGGCTCTGACGCGAAAGACGCTCTGGCGCTTTATAAAGAACCACCCTTCCGAACAACTGCTATTAGCCCTACACAGGAGCCGATCACACGTGCCAGCGATCGTTGGCTTCCATCAGCCGTCACCAGTCATCACCAGTCATCGCCGACCATCACTACCCATCACCATCCATCACTAACCACACCATCCCTCATCATTCATCACTACCGATCACCATCCATCACTAACCACATCATCCCTCACCATTCATCGCCACGTGTGTCAAGACAGCCCACGGTCAGCCCAGACTCGGCCCATGCTCAGCCCGTAATAGCGGCCCCTTCAAAAACGCTCAAAATATAGCATAGCATGCATCTTGACGTGCTGAACACAATGGTAGTCTCCAAAGCTTGGTGCATGCAATAGTATAGCTTCCGAAGCTAATTATAATCTAAAATTTGAATTACCAACACAAAATCCCAACATTCCACCAAATAAACCAAACAGTACATGAAAACAACTCGCCATAGTACGCAGAGTTCAACGCTGCACATTTATAACTGCTTTACACCGTACTTTTTAACTCCCTACCTATGATTCGGTTTTTGACGTAATGTTTTACTTCCCATATGGTTTAGCATGGAGGCCAATGGGTGGGATATGACCGGCCCCTGCGATTTCTCTGATTTTTGGTATGCCAGGAATCCCACCTCCGACACTTGCATTTCCGAGGAAATTTCCCGGGTGCATCAGTATTCTCACCCAATAAATTGAGATAAGAACATGCACTAAAATGCAGATCTGAGCGAATGCGGTCATGCTTTATCTCAAATTAATCCCCGTGTCAAACTGAACACAAAACTACCCCTGCTGAAATTATGCGTTGCCAACTTTATCAGTTGCATACTTATGGATTCGGTTTTTGACGTAATGCATTATTCGCCAGAGGGTTTAGCATGGACGCCAATGGGTGAGATGTGACCGGCCCCTGCGATTTCTCTGATTTTTGGTATGCCAGCAACCCCACCTACGACACTTGTATTTCCGAGAACATTTCCCGGGTGCATCAGTATTCTCACCCAATAAATGAGGTTGTGAACATACACCAAATTCCAGATCTGAGCGAATGCGGTCATGCTTCATCTCAAGTTAATCCTTGTGTCAAGCTGAACTCAAAACTACCCCTGCTGAAATTATGCGTCGCCAACTTTATCAGTTGCATGCTTATGGATTCGGTTTTTGACGTAATGCATTATTCGCCATAGGGTTTAGCATGGAGGCCAATGGGTGGGATATGACCAGCCCCTGCGATTTCTCTGATTTTTGGTATGCCAGCAACCCCACCTCCGACACTTGCATTTCCGAGGAAATTTCCCGGGTGCATCAGTATTCTCACCCAATAAATGAGGGTGAGAACATGCACTAAAATGCAGATCTGAGCGAATGCAGTCATGCTTCATCTCAAATTAATCCCCGTGTCCAGCTGAACTCAAAACTACCCCTGCTGAAATTATACGTTGCCAACTTTATCAGTTGCATACTTATGGATGCGGTTTTTGACGTAAAGCATTATACGCCATAGGGTTTAGCATGGAGGCCAATGGAGGCCAAAAGGGCAGACTGAGAATCGATACGGGTTTATCTGACAAGTTAAGTCCGTGATATGTGTTAACTGTACGATTTGGGGACAGATTGAGTCAGTACGGGTCAATCTGGCAATGTAAGGCGGTGATGCGTGCCACCTGAATGGGGAGGTGGCAGACTGAGAATCAACACGGATCAATCTGACAAGTTAAGGTCGTCATGCGTGCTCCCTGTGCGATTTAGGGGGCAGATTGAGAGTCAGTGCGCGTCAATCTGACAGGTCAAGGCCGTGATGGGTGAGGCCTGTGCAATTCAAGAGGGGGGGGGGGGTGGAAAGATTGACAATCAGCACGGGTCAATCTGATAACTAAGGCCGTGGTGCGTGCTGCCTTGCACGTAATGTATTTCTGATGCGTGTTCACATGTGCCGTCATTAGAACATGTGCGTTGTTGCGAAGAATGTACCTATACATCATACATATCATGTTGTGTCCAACTTTATTTCGCCGTAAACTCTTCACTCCGCTGCAAAAAAAGAAATCAAATGCTAGGGGCACGCCACATCAACCCATTGCTCGAATAATGCATTGAATGTGAATAATGCATTACGTCAAAACCCGAATCCACACGTATGCAACTGATAAAGTTTGGAACGCATAATTTCAGCAAGGGTAGCTTTGAGTTCAGCTTGACACGGGGCTTAATTTGAGATGAAGCATGACCGCATTCGCTCAGATCTGGATTTTGGTGTATGTTCTCACCCCCATTTATTGGGTGAGAATGCTGATGCACCCGGGAAATTTTCTCGGAAATACAAGTGTCGGAGGTGGGGTTGCTGGCATACCAAAAATCAGAGAAATCGCAGGGGCCGGTCATATCCCACCCATTGGCCTCCATGCTAAACCCTATGGCGAATAGTGCATTACGTCAAAAACCGAATCCATAAGTATGCAACTGATAAAGTTGGCAACGCATAATTTTAGCAGGAGTAGTTTTGAGTTCAGCTTGACACAGGGATTAAGTTGAGATGCAGCATGACGGCATCCGCTCAGATCTGCATTTTAGTGCATGTTCTCAACCACATTTATTGGGTGAGAATATTGATGCACCCGGGAAATTTCCTCGGAAATACAAGTGTTGGAGATGGGGTTGCTGGCATACCAAAAATCAGAGAAATCGCAGGGGCCGGTCATATCCTACCCATTGGCCTCCATGCTAAACCCTATGGCGAATAATGCATTACGTCAAAAACCGAATCCATAAGTATGCAACTGATAAAGTTGGCAACGTATAATTTCAGGAAGGGTAGTTTTGAGTTCAGCTTGACGCGGGGATTCATTTAAGATGACGCATGACCGCATTCGCTCAGATCTGCATTTTAGTGCGTGTTCTCACCCCAATTTATTGGGTGAGAATACTGATGCACCCGGGAAATTTCCTCGGAAATACAAGTGTCGGAGGTGGGGTTGCTGGCATACCAAAAATCAGAGAAATCGCAGGGGCCGGTCATATCCCACCCATTGGCCTCCATGCTAAACCCTATGGGAAGTAAAACATTACGTCAAAAACCGAATCGTAAGTAGTGAGCTAAAAAGTGCGGTGTAAATCAGTTAGAAACATGCAGTATTGAACTCTGCGTACTATGGCGAATTGGTTTCATGTACTATTTGGTTTGTTTGGTGGAAGGTTGGGATTTTGTGTTGGCAATTCAAATTTTAGATTATAGTATTAGGTTCGGGAGCTAGCATGCACTATTGCATGCACCAAGCTTTGGAGACTACCATTGTGTTCAGCACGTCAAGATGCATGCTATGCTATATTTTGAGCGTTTTTGAAAGGGCCGCTATTATAGGCTGAGCGTGGGCTGAGCGTGGGCTGACCGTGGGCTGTCTTGACACACGTTTCATCGCCATTCATCATAATCTATCTGCAGGGCCTCGTAGTTTTTTCCACGTGGGATTTCTCGCGCACGACCAACCATAATCCATAATCCATAATCAGCCCGGTATGACCCAGTGGCGTAGGTAGGATTTGGTCAAGCGAAGGAGGGCGAAAATCTGAAGAAGGAACACACCTCTTAGGGCCATCGCCCATGCTTCCGAAACTCCTCGGATTTCGCCTGGTGTATTTTCATAAGACTCGGATTTTTATAATTAAAAATATAAAAATATATATATATATATATATATATATATATATATATGTGTATATATATATAAATATATATATATATATATATATATATATATATATATATATATATATATATCTGTATATATATTTATATATATAAAGGAACATGTCAGGACGGTACAGGCTCCTTCATCCCTTGGAAACGCCACTGTTTTTTAACAGCCGGTCACTTCCATGGGCTAGAAGCCCTTTACGTAGCACCGGGAACCCACAGTTTCGGTCAGGATCGCCTCTGTAGTTCAAGGGCCTCGTTATCGGCCTGAGGCCCGCCGCCAGCTCTGAGCCCCTCTCTATCACCGTGAGCAAGAGCCGACCCAGTGGCTCTCTACGTTCGGTCCGTGCCCCAGCCGTCGGCTCAGGGTCCCTCTTTCATGGCTGAGGACACTCTGTTTCCGGCCGGAGACCCATCTTCAAAAACTTAGCCCTCCTTTGTAACACAAGGTGTCCCCTGTGCGGTTTCGGCAGCTTGGTTCCCTGCTTCAGGCCAGAAGCTCTTGTACGGCTTAATCCCCATCCGTCGGCCCAGGGGCATTTTCTGACGGCCCGAGGTTTTCTCCCAAAAGACAGTCCATTGGTATTTAATTTTGGCTTAGGCCCTCCCCGTCAGCCAGGAAACCCTTCCAGCTATCCCTGGCTCCCTCCGTAGATTTAAAAGCCCTTCACGTTAGCCCAGTCAAGGGCCCTCAACATCGTCCTGAAGGCATTCTCCGTTGACTCTGGTACTCTTCATCGGCCCGGGACCCTTCTCTCCAGCCCGGGGCCCTTTCGTCGGCACAGAAGTCCTATACGTCACCCCAGAAGGCCCTTACTTGCCCCCTGCACCGACGTCTGGAGGCCCCCCCGACCCTCCAAGGGGGAGGCCGTCGCCTCCTTCACCCTTCCCTTGACTACGCCACTATCGCCATCGCCATCATTGTCACCCATTGTCAATCATCACCACTCATAACCATCCACCACCAGCCACCGCCACTCATCACCACCCATTGTCAGGCATCGCCACTCATCACCACCCATTGTCAGGCACCGCCACTCATCACCACCCATTGTCAGGCATCGCCACTCATCACCACCCATTGTCTGGCATCGCCGCTCATCACCACACCAGCCACCGCCACTCATCACCACCCATTGTCTGGCATCGCCGCTCATCACCACCCATTGTCTGGCATCGCCGCTCATCACCATCCACCACCAGCCACCGCCGCTCATCACCACCCATTGTCAGGCATCGCCGCTCATCACCACCCATTGTCTGGCATCGCCGCTCATCACCATCCACCACCAGCCACCGCCGCTCATCACCACCCATTGTCAGCCACCGCCGCTCATCACCACCCATTGTCAGGCATCGCCGCTCATCACCACCCATTGTCAGGCATCGCCACTCATCACCACCCATTGTCAGCCACCGCCACTCATCACCACCCATTGTCTGGCATCGCCGCTCATCACCACCCATTGTCTGGCATCGCCGCTCATCACCATCCACCACCAGCCACCGCCACTCATCACCACCCATTGTCAGGCATCGCCACTCATCACCACCCATTGTCAGCCACCGCCACTCATCACCACCCATTGTCTGGCATCGCCGCTCATCACCACCCATTGTCTGGCATCGCCACTCATCACCACCCATCACCGTAATCACCACCAACAACCATCCATCACCATGCATCCCCATGCATCACCATCCAACACCATTCATCACCAGCCATTACCACTCATCATCACCTATTTTGAGCCATCGACACAGACATCAGTCATATCGGGAAAATGGGAGCAGATGCTTGAATGTTTTAAAATTTGATGTTGAGTGACAATACCCCCTCCTCCCCCACACACACACTGTTTTGCACATCACGCAATGTTCAATCTGCCTAAGAGAAAGACTGGTGGTCACTCCACCATAATCGTAAAGTATAATTATTCCTACGGGAGTCAATTCTTGTAGATTCCTTCACAAGAAAACGATCAAGGTCAAGAACCATGGGGTATTGAAGTGACGTGTGGTTAGTGACTGAGTTGTGATTTACAGACAGTCTGTATCGCCCAGGATATGGCCTGGATGTCTGGTGGCGAGCTTCACCAGTCAGCTCGAATTTACACCAGCCACTGGCAGCTCGCGCCACTGGTCCCGCACCTGTGAATCGAATCACGCTCGATGCGTGATTATCCTTGACGCCGCCTGACAGCGCAGCTGGGGACAACTCTGCCATCAGAGTCAGCTGGGGACGACTCTGCCGTCAGCGTCACCTGGGGACGACGCCGCCTGACAGCGCAGCTGGGGACGACTCCGCCGTCAGCGTCAGCTGGGGACGACTCTGCCGTCAGCGTCACCTGGGGACGACTCTGCCGTCAGCGTCAGCTGGGGACGACGCCGCCTGACAGCGTCAGCTGGGGACGACTCTGCCGTCAGCGTCACCTGGGGACGACTCCGCCGTCAGCGTCACCTGGGGACGACTCTGCCGTCAACGTCAGCTGGGGACGACTCCGCCGTCGCGTCACCTGGGGACGACTCTGCCGTCAGCGTCACCTGGGGACGACTCCGCCGTCAGCGTCAGCTGGGGACGCCTCCAGCATGGGGACGACTCCGCCGTCAGCGTCACCTGGGGACGACTCTGCCGTCAGCGTCACCTGGGGACGACTCTGCCGTCAGCGTCAGCTGGGGACGACTCCGCCGTCAGCGTCAGCACTGGGGACGACTCCGCCGTCAGCGTCACCTGGGGACGACTCTGCCGTCAGCGTCACCTGGGGACGACTCTGCCGTCAGCGTCACCTGGGGACGACTCTGCCGTCAGCGTCAGCTGGGGACGACTCTGCCGTCAGCGTCAGCTGGGGACGACTCTGCCGTCAGCGTCAGCTGGGGACGACTCTGCCGTCAGCGTCACCTGGGGACGACTCTGCCGTCAGCGTCAGCTGGGGACGACTCTGCCGTCAGCGTCAGCTGGGGACGACTCTGCCGTCAGCGTCAGCTGGGGACGACTCTGCCGTCAGCGTCAGCTGGGGACGACGCCGCCTGACAGCGTCAGCTGGGGACGACTCTGCCGTCAGCGTCAGCTGGGGACGACTCTGCCGTCAGCGTCACCTGGGGACGACTCTGCCGTCAGCGTCAGCCGGGGACGACGCCGCCTGACAGCGTCAGCTGGGGACGACTCTGCCGTCAGCGTCACCTGGGGACGACTCTGCCGTCAGCCGGGGAGGGGGCCCCCCGTCAAGGGTCGGGGGGGACGACTCTGCCGTCAGCTCACCTGGGGACGACTCTGCCGTCAGCGTCAGCTGGGGACGACGCCGCCTGACAGCGTCAGCTGGGGACGACTCTGCCGTCAGCGTCACCTGGGGACGACTCTGCCGTCAGCGTCACCTGGGGACGACTCCGCCGTCAGCGTCACCTGGGGACGACTCTGCCGTCAGCGTCACCTGGGGACGACTCTGCCGTCAGCGTCAGCTGGGGACGACTCCGCCGTCAGCGTCAGCTGGGGACGACTCTGCCGTCAGCGTCACCTGGGGACGACTCTGCCGTCAGCGTCAGCTGGGGACGACTCCGCCGTCAGCGTCAGCTGGGGACGACTCTGCCGTCAGCGTCACCTGGGGACGACTCCGCCGTCAGCGTCAGCTGGGGACGACTCTGCCGTCAGCGTCAGCTGGACACTCCCGTCAGGTAGGGGGACGACTCTGCCGTCAGCGTCAGCTGGGGACGACTCTGCCGTCAGCGTCACTGGGACGACTCTGCCGTCAGCGTCAGCTGGGGACGACTCTGCCGTCAGCGTCAGCTGGGGACGACTCTGCCGTCAGCGTCAGCTGGGGACGACTCTGCCGTCAGCGCAGCTGGGGACGACTCTGCCGTCAGCGTCAGCTGGGACGACGCCACGCTGGACGTCAGCGTCACCTGGGGACGACTCTGCCGTCAGCGTCAGCTGGGGACGACTCTGCCGTCAGCGTCACCTGGGGACGACTCTGCCGTCAGCGTCAGCTGGGGACGACTCCGCCGTCAGCGTCAGCTGGGGACGACTCTGCCGTCAGCGTCACCTGGGGACGACCTCTGCCGTCAGCGTCAGCTGGGGACGACTCCGCCTGTCAGCGTCAGCTGGGGACGACTCTGCCGTCAGCGTCACCTGGGGACGACTCTGCCGTCAGCGTCACCTGGGGACGACTCCGCCTGTCAGCGTCAGCTGGGGACGACTCTGCCGTCAGCGTCAGCTGGGGACGACTCCGCCGTCAGCGTCAGCTGGGGACGACGCCGCCTGACAGCGTCAGCTGGGGACGACTCCGCCGTCAGCGTCAGCTGGGGACGACTCTGGCGTCACCGTCAGCTGGGGACGACTCCGCCGTCGCGTCACCTGGGGACGACTCCGCCGTCAGCGTAACCTGGGGACGACTCCGCCGTCAGCGTCAGCTGGGGACGACTCCGCCGTCAGCGTCAGCTGGGGACGACTCTGGCGTCACCGTCAGCTGGGGACGACGCCGCCTGACAGCGTCAGCTGGGGACGACTCCGCCGTCAGCGTCAGCTGGGGACGACTCTGCCGTCAGCGTCACCTGGGGACGACTCCGCCGTCAGCGTCAGCTGGGGACGACTCTGCTGTCAGCGTCAGCTGTGGACGACTCCGCCGTCAGCGTCACCTGGGGACGACTCTGTCGTCAACGTCAGCTGGGGACGACTCTGCCGTCAGCGTCACCTGGGGACGACGCCGCCTGACAGCGTCAGCTGGGGACGACTCTGCCGTCAGCGTCACCTGGGGACGACTCCGCCGTCAGCGTCAGCTGTGGACGACTCCGCCGTCAGCGTCAGCTGGGGACGACTCTGCCGTCAGCGTCAGCTGGGGACGACTCTGCCGTCAGCTTCAGCTGGGGATGACTCTGCCGTCAGCGTCAGCTGGGGACGACTCTGCTGTCAGCGTCAGCTGTGGACGACTCCGCCGTCAGCGTCACCTGGGGACGACTCTGTCGTCAACGTCAGCTGGGGACGACTCTGCCGTCAGCGTCACCTGGGGACGACGCCGCCTGACAGCGTCAGCTGGGGACGACTCTGCCGTCAGCGTCACCTGGGGACGACTCCGCCGTCAGCGTCAGCTGTGGACGACTCCGCCGTCAGCGTCACCTGGGGACGACTCCGCCGTCAGCGTCACCTGGGGACGACTCTGCCGTCAGCGTCAGCTGGGGACGACTCTGCCGTCAGCGTCAGCTGGAGACGACTCTGCCGTCAGCGTCAGCTGGGGACGACTCTGCCGTCAGCTTCAGCTGGGGATGACTCTGCCGTCAGCGTCAGCTGGGGACGACTCTGCCGTCAGCATCAGTTGGGGACGACTCTGCTGTCAGGGTTAGCTGGGGGCGGCACTACCATTGGCCTACTGGCTTTACTGGCTCTGGGCCCTACCATTTGGCGACCTGATGAGATCATAGCCCACCTCCTGAACTCGCTCATGCAACACCCCTAATGACGGACTGCTATGCCAACCTTCGCGAGTGCAGGCGGTTGACGTAAAACGCCCCCCCCCCCCCCCACTAAGGTGATTACGCGATTGCAGGAAAACGACGCGCTCACGCGCGCGAACACTTCACGTTTCTGATAAGCATCCTCCGCTGCCACTTCCCGTGCCTGATGAGCATCCTCTGCCGCCACTTCCCGTGCCTGTTGAGCATCCTCCGCCGCCACTTCACGTTCCTGATGAGCATCCTCCGCCGCCACTTCACGTTCCTGATGAGCATCCTCCGCCGCCACTTCCCGTGCTTGATGAGCATCCTCCGCCGCTACTTGACGTCCCTGATGAGCATTCTCCGCTGCCACTTCCCGTGCTTGATGAGCATCCTCCGCCGCTACTTCACGTTCCTGATAAGCATCCTCCGCCGCCACTGCACGTGCCTGATAAGCATTCTCGTATACATATATATATATATATATATATATATATATATATATATATATATATATAGCATATACATCATATGATGGCATGTGCTATGATACGATGGAACAGATAGCATACAATGATGGAAAACATGCAAATAAATGTATCATGTGCACGTGCCTAAAGCAGGTGATGGAAGGTTGCATGTTAGATGGTAGAAATGTAAATATATGATTACTTACAAACTAAATAAACAGACAGAAAGAAATACACACTGAATACAAGGATAGCAAAAGCATTTAACATTTGCACCCCATAACTACGTTTCCCTACTGAATCATTATGACAAACCTGCATGATTTTTAAATACATGGCACATATCACGAACCCAAAGCCTTGGTAACCTTTCAAAATATTGAGCGATGTACCTTAGGTAAAGATTGCATTATGTTGTTTGAGAAAATTCCTCCTTCAGACTGCTCCTCAGTCTCAAATCGGACATCCCCCAGCCAAAACCCTTAGTTTCAGAGCTGCATATAAAAGTGAATATGGATACCTTTACGGGGTCCCCTTTGACCAATATTTAAACCCAAACAAAAGGTCAAACAGACTAAGTACCACTGATTCAGATTTTCTCGTTATTTAGAGTAAATTGCTGGTCAATGCAATGGAAAATGACATGCTTCACTCGATCCAAAACGTATAAACAGACAACGCTCCATAAACGTAATACACCGCGCCATGCGTTTAAATATCGTCTGAAACAAAAAATGAGGCATAGATGCTTTGTATTAATTCATTACCGCTTCAGGGCTTCATACAGCAGGATCGCGTTTCCCTAGCTTCTCCAAAAAAAGAAGACAATTGTTTGAAGCTAAACGCCCGTTAGTCTCCAACGCAGGAATGTGCCGCTTGAATCAAACAATATTCTATACAGGATTAATTTCAGCCTACCACCGCCAAGTGGCCGTCCGTGGTCGGCGATTCCGGGGAGTTTCATATCCGTATACTATTATCCGTGGAGAATTCAGGCCCACGTTTATTTTTGCCGTTAACTTTGTCAATTTCTATAGGCTGGGGTTCATGGGAGATCACGAGTTCATGTGGTCATGAGGCCACGAGTTCAAATGTAGGAAGTGCTGATATTTTCAAATGTAGGAAGTGGTTCGGGAATGTGTTTGTTGATCCTTTTTGTAAAAGGTACAAATATATATATATATATATATATATATATATATATATATATAATTTCCATAATTCACGCTTCTTGTTGGTGAGATGTCCATCGTCAATCCAACCCATGTTGATTTACCTAAAAATAATGGCGGAGCCTATAGCTCAAAAACCGTTGGTTGAATCCGGCTGAAATCTGCACGACCGTATTCCTAGCCCGGCACTACCCTATGAACAAATTTTGGTACAATGAAAAATTATGGGGTAAAGTGCATCGGTCGATCTGTCGTGGAACGTACCACCTGCGACTTGTTGGGCTCCGGATTAACTTCTTTGGCCCAAAGAAATATTTCCAAGGGCAGCGGCGTGACGTTTTTCTATTTAAGTGCGATTTTTTAGCTTCGTGACCACTTGTTGGGATCCATAACGCGAGTTTTAGTGGCCACGATAAGTTGTTGGGGGTCTAACACGTTTTGGGGGCCTTTGGAGAGATTGTTTCCACCCCAGAGCGATTTTTCATGCCCTGGTTGTCTTTCGTTGCCCCGGCTTCATTTCTTTAGTGGTCCCGATTAAACATTTTGAGTCTCGGTGCGACCTGTCATGTTCCTAGCATGATGTTCAGGGGCGTCGGCCCGACCTTTTGGTGCTCCTGTCGTTATTTTCTTGAACCCGGCTGTAGTGAGATTGCACATGAGGTGGCACTGCTACTAGCCCCAGGATGCCGGCAGATGAGTCAACCAGTGCGGCGACCTCGTGACCTGGACGAGCCGGCAGGATACGTGGCGTGGTGGGGCGTGTGCGGGATGGACCAATCAGCAATCGGGGGTGTCGGAAACGCGGGAGCAGTGTCGAGTTGATCTGGGAGGGTGTGGGCTGTGCGGGGGCCAGTCTGGTTTCTACCAAGAGCTGAGGAATACACGGTCCTGGCATGGATGTTTATTCTTCGTGAACTATACCGGCCCTGCTTTTTGGACCCCCAAAGTGATTTTCTTAGGCCCAGGTGCGAACTTTTGATATCTACTGCGTGATTTCCAGGGCCCGCTGGATTTAGGGCTTCCAGTTTCTGGCGATTTTGGGGCCTCCAGCGTAATTTTCAGGGGGCACTGTGCGACTTTTATCCCCCACCCCACAATGTGATTTTTAGGGGCCATTGCGAGATTGTTGTGGAGCCTGGAGCGGGATTTTGTATTTTCCGAAGTTCGGTGCGTTTCTTGGGGTTCCACAACCTCTCAGGTGGGAAACTGCCCCCTCGATACGCCACTGTTGCACGTAATGCCTATAGAAGTAAAGATATGATGTAGCTTTCAGTGTCCAGTGGGAATTATATGGCTTCACTTGCACGCGAATTTGCAAACACACTGACATACCAATCAACAATAATGCAGGGAAGCTACTGAATAACGTTTTGCCCATAAATGGCCCGTTATATGTGGCATCTGACTTGACATGCCATGGAGAATAGTGAGCTTTTTACATGCAAATATCAGAACCTTACAGATGGCAAGTAAAATTTACATACATCAATACTAGCCCCTTCAAATTTTATGAAGTATTTGGAAGACCAGCTACCCTGGTGTTTTCCCATTGCTGGGTGGCCCAATAGGAAGCATGCAAAATTTCAGCTTCCTAGCTCAATGTTTGCGTCTGCCTGAAGGGCTCCAAAGTTTTCCCCATGGAGTATAATGGAGACTTCAACGCCGGTGTTAGTCGCATTATGCTAGCACCGTCACAGCGCTGTTTCTTGCTACAATATCGCCGCGAATAACCACGATTTAATTGCTGTGACCTGAAAAAGTGGAGTAAGTTCCCTTCTCCCCCTCACCTGCCATGTTAACCTGATTTAAACACGCGTGTTCTGGTTGAGTTGTATTAATACAAACATTAAGTATGCGTGAAAAAGGCTCCGGTTTCATTGAACTACTCAGTAATATCGCTTTACACAGTAATAGCCTGAACATATAAAAAGGACACGGTGTCCCACATGTAGCAGGAATTAATACATACAGGTGCTGGAGATGACACCTTCCAAAGTCGCTACCTAAATTGTATAATATCGAGGGTCACGCAGCTTCATGTCACGGTCACAACACATATGGAGACCCAAAGCTTCAGTTCAGTCTTAGCTCAGCGAATTTTTGGCGAGACACGCGACATTTACAGATATCAGCGACATATTGCACAAACATGAGACATGAGCTCACATGTTACACGGTTCCAGGTAAGCTCCTAACGAGTTTTCTTCAGAGTCGCCTTCCGGTTATCAGGATAAAGCTTCCGATGAGCTTCCACCACCTGAAGAAGGTCTTGCCTTGCGTCATCATCCTTCGTTAGATGTCATATGTAATCAGATATCAACCTGATTCCACGCTCCGCGGTGTCGTTCGTGACCCTCAGAGTAGTGACGAACGACACAAAATGCCGGTAGTCAGCGTCGTCATACCATGTTGAGGACTTCTTCAGAAAGGCGATGGGCCCGATGAACTTAGTCAGACCCAGCGTCTCCACCTGAGCTACGTCACTCGGCAGGACGGGGAGTTCAGGCTTCCCCAAACTGAGAGTCTGTCCTCGGTCGGCGCTGCAGATGCTGCTTGCCAGAAGATGCTTGGTCTCATCATCAACTTTAGCGCTAGCCAGCACCATAGACACCAGCTCCTCCGTGAGATACCAGCCGTGTCCTCATTACAGCCATGGCTACCCGCGCAACATCCGGATCGATGCTGTAGAACTTGGAGAGGTTCTTGTATTGATCAACGTCGTTTACCGCTGCATCCACAGCCACGATACTGGTAAGCAACTCCCGAACGTAGTACAGGGTCACACAGACGGTGAAGTGCCTCAGCTTCTTGGAGAGATCTTCCGTGGTGACGCCCAGGTTGAGTAGCTGTGATCGGAACATGAACATTTTGATACCGTACAGCACGTTCGCCATCCACGGTGCCTTGTAGCACGCTCCAGGCTTCGAAAAGGCAGCTTCGTGACTTGCGCTTCCTTCGAGCACCTTGATGGTCAGATCTGCACACTCCTTGTAGTCTGCCCGCAGATTTGATGAGGCCCCAGACGAGGGTCCAGTGATGTCCTCAAGATCTCGAAGCACATCTTCTCTTTAGTCCTGCAAGAGCTCTTCCCTTAGCTGAAAAATCTCATATTCCTCCTTGTTTATGTTCGACCAAACATTTTGAATGTCCTTGAACAGGGTCATCTCTGGCGAATGATCGGATCCAAACAGATGTGTCCACACTGCTTTAGCTGAGAGTTCCTGGATGTGATGGCGACAGGCCAGATACAACATTTTCTTCCCGAGTGTCTGCTCCAGCCTGATCGCTGCCCCTCTTTTGCAGCCAATATTGGATGCCGTCGTGGCAAAGGACATAGCGCTAGCTGTTTCTTCTAGACTCCATTCTTGAATGCATTTGAACACCTCAGCGGCTTGGACTTCTCCAGTGCTATTTCCTATCTTTCTCGCTGATAAAAGCTTTTCTTGAACTGACTGCTCCGTATTTCCAGATACCATGACAGCCAATCTCTCGGATTTCCCTCCACCATGTTCATCCAGCAGCTTGCCGCCCCAATGGACAACTGTGACAGCCGGAGGCGTAAACCCCTGCTTGATCTGGTCCGAGAGGACCTTCCGGCTTCCGCTCCGATGACGCCTGATGGTGGATGCACTGATGCTAACCTCGTCCATGTCTCCGCCACCCGACTTCACTACGGAAGCGAGTACATGTGAAGCGGCTTCGCTGTTTATGTTACACCGATCCAATGTGGCTGTCACGCCGCTTCCTGTGATGTTTCGCGGAACTGTGAGTGTGAGTGTGTCGCTACGTGCCGTTTCAGTCGAGGCTGTGTAATCAGGATCTTCTTTCGTGCCCGTGTCCTACTGGTCTGTGTCGTCTTCTGACTCTGTGAGTAGAATTTGTGATTCACTTTCAGTGCTGCAACACATCATGGATAATGATGTTGCACATGGTGGATCGTGTCGCTTTATTTTTCTTTGTGATTTCCGCATGTATTGACGATCAGACGATCCGATACGCAACTTTCGTCCCCTTCTTTGGTCATGCAAATACGATATGTCGGACTTTTCGTCCTTTTCACTTCTGAGACGGTCTGCCCTGATCTCTTTCTCCGCGGCCACTTTTTACATATCGCATAAAGCGTCGAGCTCTTTTTCAAAATGCTGTCTCTTTCTCCTCTCTGTGGCTGAGTATCTCTTCCTGTTCTTCTCGAGATTTCTCCATTTTTAGATAACCCCGAAATCTTCTCTGCGGCCTTATCTTCGCGAATAGTTGTCAGAGGCACCACGTGGTAGAGGCCGAGTACTTCGAAGGCCGCTGCAGTGGCTAGTTGTCTAGTATCCGTATTTTGCATTGTTTCCTCGTGGAAGTAGAATAGTCTCTGCAGACATTGCCTATTTGTAGGAAGCTGGGAGCATGGAAGCTTGTCGGTGGTCCTCCCGAGCATCCACACACCTTTCCTGCTCCAGGATCGCTGAGAGCGAGCAGCCGGCTTCCTCGGTTTGGGGGGCTCATGCCGCGTTTCTTTGCCACCCCTTGTAGTTGGCATCGTGGTACTTGTCGAAGTGAATTTCTTAACTTCTCGTCTTGTTTGAAACTATGAACGTTTAGAAACAAAACTATAAGTTTTGATCATCATTTACCCTGAAACAGAAGGAGGGGGTGCTTGATGAGCATCGTAGGAAATCCATAAAAAATAGGTACACTTCAAAACATGCGAAAACCGGGAGGGGAGGAGGCGTGTGGGCGGCAGGAGCCATGTGAGGTAAGAGGGTGGTAGGTGAGGGCGAGGGTGGAGGTAATTTTAGTCCACTCTCTTCCAGTCACAGCAATTGAATCGTGGTTATTCGCGACGATATTGTAACAGAAAACGGCACTGTGACGATGTTAGCATAATGCGACTAACACCGGCGTTGAAATCTCCATTACACCCTATGGGGAAAACTTTGGAGCCCTTGAGGCAGACGCAAACATTGAGCTAAGAAGCTGAAATTTTGCATGCTCCCTATTGGGCCACCCAGCAATGGGAAAACACCAGGGGAGCTGGTCTTCCAAATACTTCATCAAATTTAAAGTGGGCTAATCAATGCCATGTATGGCATTGATTAGCCTACTTTAAATTTTCAAATTGATGTTCGTATACGAACATCAATTAAAACCTATATACATCAAGGCCTTACAAGTATCAACTAAGCATTTCTTTCATCCACTTCAACCATGATTCAGGAAAGCACTGTCAGAGATCCTAAGCTTGAAGAGGATGGGTTACCTGGTGCTTGAATGCTATTTGAGTGAACTTGATGAATTGCTGGTGAATTGACTGCTTATTGAAACGTAAACACTTTGAATTTATTTGTCTCTATCATCAAAAATTGGCATTTCCAATGGAATTAACATAAAATTAATTCAAATGTCATCAGAAGACATCAGAACAAACATATTTTGTCTTCAAGTCAGTGTATAGATTGATATGCATATGCCATGTTGTCACCACCAATGATGGCACATTGCTAACTGGGAAAATGCTATCAGACAATAATATAATTCCTCAAAATATGGCTCTTTCAAAATGTTATTGTCTTTTGCGAAACATTACGTGCAAGGCTCACATACAGCACGCAGCTTGAGGTGCATTATGTGCATCAGGTTGTGCAAAAGATGTGCTAATCCCTGGATGGAAAGGAACGTTTGGTATACCAAATCTGGGGACAAAAGCACTGAGTGCAGTGGGAGAAATAATAAGGAAAACTAAAAACAACTGTTCTTGAAGACAGATATGGGAAGTATCTGGCATTAATATAGAAACCCTGAACATAAATCATAAAATGGCATGGACTGGTCCTGTTGAGGCTTACCTACCAACTTCTTCATCTATTGCTTCTTTAGAAATGAAATATTAGCGTATTATTCGCTGTTTAAAATCACACCAATCAGATGCATCAGAAGATGTGAACTCCTTATGTGACAATAATGAGGTGATCCCACCTGCTCAGCAGCCAGATTATACAGTCATCAGGAAAAAAAAAACATATTGTGCTGATGTATCGGGGCAATATAGGTGACACTCTCCCCAGGGAAAATATTGTCACTAGTGTCCATAGTGATTGTCTGAAATTGGATGGAAAAACATTGTTGAGCAGGGAGGCACTAAAGCGTCCTGGAAGGGCACCTCCATAGGCCCAATGATTCAACTTCGGTCTCATGAACTACAACAGAAAACCAACGACTGGGGGAAGAAATTAATTATTAGGTTGCCCACTTAGTGCGTTCAAAATGGCACTTCTGGTTGCTCAGTAGATTCTTTGTAATCGTTATCAGTATTATTGCACTAGTTATTTATAACAGAAGAGAAACATACATTTTACGTCCATGAAGCAAACAATGGGGTTAGGTTTGGTTAGGTTAGGTTAGGATTTTCTCTTAAGTTGGAAACACTTTCGGATCTTTGCGAATTTTGATCATCAAAAAGATGATTTTTGTCTCATAAATACAGGTTAGGCAAGACCACAGTTACGTTAGGTTTTTAAGCTCATTTTTTAACAGTTGGACAACTTCCCAGTTGCAATGCGTTTCTTCCATGAAAGGTTATACTAGGATAGGTTATGTTATCGCACATTTTTCCTTTGTGATTTTTTTCTTATGCCATTTTTCGTTTTCAGGTGATACTTTGTCTGCCAATTTAAAATCATGGAGGAAAAAAGCAAAGAGAGTAAATAAGTGGTAACATCAAGTTCATCACATTCCTGAACTGCATTTGAAAAATAAATTTAATGTGGTGGTGAATGCAAGCAAGTATTGGTGGTAAATGTGCAAGCATCAGGATGACGATGGAATTATTGCTTCGTCGCTTTGCAGATTTTTCAGACAATGTAGTCTAAGATGCATTAGTATCTACTGATCTTAATGTTTTAGGATGTAAAGTTGTGCTTGCAAAGTGGAAAGACGTCTGTCTTTCTAAAACAAATTTTCAATTTTGCAACATATGGAATGTCAATCCACTATCCAATCAAAAATGTGTTTCCTTTCTGTACAAAATGTGCTGGTTGTTCATCGTTAATTTTATGTTTTCTCAGTAGCATGGTGTTCTTTAGCTTTCTTCTCATCAGCATAAGAATAGCATAGGTTATTGGAAGGGAGACAAATCGGTATTGGAGGTGTCAAGATGAACACTGTTGGGGCCATGGCCACCACAAAATGATACAAATTGATGCTCCTGCCGGTAATAAGTGATGGTAATTTTGCATACAATGAGTGCTTTGAAGAGATTAAATATACATGAACGTAGACGCATATTTCGACGAAATAAGTACCTATATATGTATGATACAAGCAGTGTCTCACATCGGTTCGGCACCGTAAAAACCCGAGATCTGCATTGTAAACAGCCATATAGTTGGCTAGACAGTCTGTCATCTGGCTACACGGTCCGCCACTTGGCCATACAGCTTGCCGCGTGGCTACACACTCTGTCACGTCGCCACACAGTCCATCACGTGGCAACACAGACCATGATGTGGCTCCACAGTGGGCCACGTGGTTGCACGGATCACCGGACGGGTGATCCGTGCATTGTCAGCCCTCTCTACTGACTCGGAGACAGCCATGCATATGTTCTGTTTTGATTTAGGCCAGAGCGACGTCCCACCTGCCGGGGGGGGGGGGGACGGCCGCCGGTCTGCCTGGTGGCCCCGATATGGCGCGGCCATCGTCGACTGTGACCTGCGAGAGGCATCGCATCACTCGCCGTCGCCTGTGACCTGCGAGAGGCATCGCATCACTCGCCGTCGCCTGTCCGCTGCACTTGAGACGTGCGGACGCGCCGGCAGACGACACTTGAGACGTGCGGACGCGCCGGCAGACGACACTTCAGACGTGCGGACGCGCCGGCAGACGACACTTGAGACGTGCGGATGCGCCGGCAGACGACACTTGAGACGTGCGGACGCGCCGGCAGACGACACTTGAGACGTGCGGACGCGCCGGCAGACGACACTTGAGACGTGCGGACGCGCCGGCAGACGACACTTGAGACGTGCGGACGCGCCGGCAGACGACACTTGAGACGTGCGGACGCGCCGGCAGACGACACTTGAGACGTGCGGACGCGCCGGCAGACGACACTTGAGACGTGCGGACGCGCCGGGAGACGACACTTGAGACGTGCGGACGCGCCGGCAGACGACACTTGAGACGTGCGGACGCGCCGGCAGACGACACTTGAGACGTGCGGATGCGCCGGCAGACGACACTTCAGACGTGCGGACGCGCCGGCAGACGATGCCGTTATTGTGCAGGTGGCTACCTGATGGTAAACATGGTGTCCGGGACTCAGCAAAATCAGTTTGTCGTTCAGTAAATGGTTGTTTTGTTAAATACAACGGTGATACGCAATGAGCAGTTCGGATTGGTCATAGAAAGGGATCAATAGTGCTCCCAATAGCACTTGCTTCATGAGTCGTGTCGAAACGGCATCCCTGTGACACGATTTCTCAGACTAGTCGGTGGCCAGTTTTCAATGATGGTGATGAACTGGGATTTTGGGGCGGATCGAAATTTTTTTTTGTGAATTGGCAAGATGCTTAGGCGTACGCGCAGACAGCACCGAGTCAGCGTGAAAAGATCATTCCGGGCGATATGAGACATCAGCTGTGATGAACAGCCAGCTGATGCTATCTTTGCTCCAAATCAGTCAGCTCCATGTCAGATGAAATGTCAGAGGTCGGTGGCATCTCTGGCGCCGGGGCACTGGTGTAGACTCTTAAACTGGCATGGCTTTTAGCTAGCTGAGAATGAATGCACCACAGCGTGCATATAATGCTTTGCAATCTAGTCTGGCGTAACTTTTGCATCAGTTTATGAAACGAGAAATGTAATAAACCGTTATCAAGATCCTGGACAACATTATAAGGTACCATTGGAGTGTCAGACGAGATAGACGGTTCTAATAGTACCTTATACAGTTAGTAGAAGTAAATATATATATATATATATAGATATAGAGATAGAGATAGAGATAGAGACAGAGATAAAGATAGAGATAGAGAAAGAGATAGAGATAGAGATAGAGATAGAGATCGAGACAGAGACAGAGACAGAGACAGAGACAGAGACAGAGACAGAGACAGAGACAGAGACAGAGACAGAGACAGAGACAGAGACAGAGACAGAGACAGAGACAGAGACTGAGACACAGAGACAGAGACAGAGACAGAGACAGAGACAGAGACAGAGACAGAGACAGAGACAGAGACAGAGACAGAGACAGAGACAGAGACAGAGACAGAGACAGAGACAGAGACAGAGACAGAGACAGTGAGACAGTGACAGTGACAGTGACAGTGACAGTGACAGTGACAGTGACAGTGACAGTGACAGAGACAGACACAAAGATGAGAGAGAGAGAGAGAGAGAGAGAGAGAGAGAGAGAGAGAGAGAGAGAGAGAGAGAGAGAGAGAGAGAGAGAGAGAGAGAGAGAGAGAGAGAGAGAGAGAGAGAGAGAGAGAGAGAGAGAGAGAGAGAGAGAGAGAGAGAGAGAGAGAGAGAGAGAGAGAGAGAGAGAGGGGAAAGAGAATGAAACGAGACAGATGAAACGCGTCCCGCTCCAAAATATTTGGTTGCACACCCGTCGCGGTCACAGCTTCCGTACTCAGCGACCTGGTACAGACGGTTCCCACTCAGTAGTCTGGTTCAGACGGTGCAGTACTCAGCGGTCTGATGCAAACTGTTTGGGTCATGCGTGTCGTCTGTATTTCTTCATTTCCAGATGGTAAGTAGACGGGCGCGTCCACACAGTGTGATGGGTCCTTTGAAATGTGGAAAAATAAGTACGGGGGTAACGGACAAAACTAGAGCAAACATGCGGCAACGGAGAGCGCTGACCGGCGCTCCACCAGCTCGTTATAGCCAACTCTGTCTCTACTGATCTTCGGCGTTGCCTGAGCTCTGCGTCTCTCGTCTCTCCGAGCTCAGCATCAGCATAACGAGATCGCGGTACTTTATTGCAGAGTGCATTTCTCAGCTGAATGCAGTAATAACAAGGGAATATTTCGGATAACTTATGTCGGAAGCAGCATGCTATACATTTTTGACTTCCCTAAATATGAGCCACAGGTTTCATATAATGATGCATTTTGATATTTCGACCTGTCGTATTTTGATGACGTGTTGAATGTTATGCATTTAAGCAGAAACATATTGAGTACGCCGCTGTACCGAAACCAGCAAATGGATGCTCCACTATCCAGCACCAAATACACACGTTACAACATGCTTCACTCCCCTGCCCATCATTGTCAAAAGCAAAACAATGCAAAGAAGCATAATATTTAGACTGAATTACCGGCTTAAAACCGGTGGGGGGAAGGTGCAGCTAAGAACGCTCGGTGCAATAGTCAGCTGTAGGCAGTCCCGTAGTCTTGAGGAGAACGTTCCACATGCCGGCCATTCGATTCCTCACAAAGAACTGGCGGCGATCAATGTCAGACGCAGGGAAGGGCGCCGCCGAGCTCAGCTAGCCCAGTCCGACATGTTTCTCTGCTGATTTATTCAGATCACCAATGTGAAAAGGCGGTCGGTCTCAGGTGGTTGTCGTATCAGCCGGCTCAGCGAAGAAAGACGACGCCCTGGCGTAACCTTTAGACGTCTGGAAAGTACAGACCGGATGTCAAAATAGGGGCGGGTCTATGATGATCAAAGGGACTCACTTCCCCTCGCTTCCCCGCCACCACCCCCAAGGTGACCCACCGTCAGGGATTGCGTAGTTATGTGTGGTATGCTTCAGTTCTAGAAAGTCTAGATACAATTCAGTTTTGGTGTTCAAAGTGGCAGGACGTATCTTACGGCTTGAGAATCTCACATTTAATTGTAAAGTTTTCGATGTCATGCTAATATGAGTGAATTTACATTTTCTATTGCTGGTCAACCTGGAAAAAAAACTTCATCGAACTTCATCCAAAACATTGAACAGATCGTCAATTCATACACCAATCTAAGGGAAAAGTTAAAACCACAAATACGTAAAAAGGGATACTACCAGATATCAACAAGCCATACATCGGCTCCTTAAAAAATATTTCCTCGCAAAACCGCAACATATAAAAAAATTGAGAAGAAAAACATCAGTAAGCAACATATTGACAATCAAAATATCAACAAGCAAAATATCGATACGCAACATACCAACACGAAAAATATCGACCCGAAAACTGTCGCCTGAGAAGTTATGAACTGACGAAACAGAAAATGCTATGATAGCAAAAAAAAATATCGGACATCTTATATGGAATAATCGGATACAGAACAAATCGAATATAGTTTTTACTACCGCTGGCGTTGAATCCTATTGCGTTTCCGTTTACGGATGGCAGGTCCAGTTAGCAGTTGTTTTAGTTGTTGCTATAAAGCCGCTGCCCCGACTGTGAACGAAGGCAGTCAAGATGTTTGTCACGGAGCAGTATGGACGCGCGTCTTGGGTAAACCGCATAACATAATGGTGGGGGGCCTGGAGGTTGTAGCAAGTACGGGCCTTGTTTGTGTTCTGTCCGAAGTGCGGGTCATGTCGTGAAGTTGGCGCATTTCTAGCTGAGCAGGTGCTCGAAGTCGAGGTACAGGTGGGAAGGACGGCGGCCAGGCTGGAATTTATGTCCTTCAACGTCACCGGAAATTCATTGTCCGGTGACGTCCTTTTTAATAAATTTAAATAGTACAAGCATTTCACAAGATTTTAAGTTTTCTCGATTCGATAACAACACTGCTCATTTAGCAGTGTCCGCTATGTCAAGCTTGCTATGATGACTGCATGTTGTTTCCTTTCTTACTATTTTTAATCCGTCAAAATCGACGGAAATTCGAAGTAAAAAATATAAATCCCATACAAATAACATAGAAATTACGCACCATGCGAAGCGAAAGGGAAAGAAGTTGTTTCGGCATTGGGTGGATTCTCCATAATCGTAAGTAGTGTTTCGATTAACGTTTCCCTGGGTACTTTGTCCCCGGATAGGCTAGGCTAATTGAAAACTTGAAATGGGATAGTACTATTTAGAAAATTAATGTTTTTTAAGATGACAAAACAAAGTGGCCCAAATCCTGGAACAAATTGGTATTTGTGGGTACCCAAGATTGATCGACCCAGGTTCAGCCCCCCACCTCCCAAATCATCTTGCGATTCTACCCCTCTGGCGACTGAGCCGAGATAGGTCGCATACTGTGTGCTTGCCATGACAGGGGAAAAGTGTTTACCTGAAAGTGTTTGGTCCTTACCTTACCTGAAAGTGTTTGGTCAGTGTGGTTGGGTTTGTGTACAGTGAACAGAGATGAATTTGCGCCTTGTTGATTAGTGCAAGAGCGTTTGGGCATGGCAGCTGTTATGATCATGTGTTTAATTATAGCTTACAGGTGGTGAACTAAGAAAGTCCATGAGTTTTATCTCCCGAGTGGGTCGTCTATTGTGGACACGAAAAACGCGGCAAACATGACGGCCCAGAACTTGGAAGGAAAGTTGGCTAAGTGTCATCGAAACCAGAACAAGTCGAGATGTCAGCTTGCCACTTTTCTGTCGAGGTACGAAGCGTTCTGGCTTCCTGAGTCGTGGTGTCCACAGTGAGTGATGGATGATGAGGCTGAGACTGCCGTAATGACGATGCCGCGTAGAGAGCGTGCAGACGACCGGCTAGAATCTATGAGCAGTTTAACCCGTCCCGTCGCGGGGTGTCTTCAAACGCCCCCGTCAGGTTTTTTCGCGAACAGCGGACGAACGGCGCGTGATAACGCGCCCAAATTTGGCATACCTTTTCCCACCTCAATTTGTCATGCTGATTCAAAATGTCTAGGTCAGGTCGTCTAGGGTCAACGAGTTATTTAAGGTCAAGTGAAGTCATCCCCAAAAACGTTCAACCAGTCGTCACGCTTGAACGGATGCAGATAATTTCATGAAACTTTCAGCGTTTGCTTATCTTTAGGGATGCAATATAACGTATCAGTTGAATTTTTTTTTAATGTTTTTGACTACATATAAATTTGTGTATTTGCCATATTGCAGTTCAAACACAGGATTCTGGCTAAAGTAAGCATTTTTTATTAGGGCAAGTTGACTTCCAACAACGTTTATCGGCCTGCGCTACCCATTGCAAAATGAAAATTAAAGAAAACTTGAAAACACAAAATTATGAAATGAAAAAAAAAAAATTTTATTTTTGGGGGGCCAAAACAATTATAGCCCTCGTCGATTTCGCTGTCCTTTTCTCATTCCAAATCAATTTTGTTTTTCATATGTCCCCCAAAATGAATTCCCCAGAGTAAAAAACATAATGTAAGTCGTGAAAAGCTGTGAAAATCTAGCCCCCTGGTGACGTCACTTTTGGGCTGAATTTTGTTTAGGGGTGGTTCCGGACCCTACTCGTCGAGCGCTTTCCGATGACACCTCTTTCGTCTTCGTGCGATGCTTAGTTTGGATTTTAGATGGGTCTTCAACCGCCTCCCCTCCCCAAGACGGGGTGTGAGGATTTAACCGGAAAGATAGCGCGGGTTAATGTCCGTTCTCAGCGTTTGACCCATCCGGTACTGGTATACTATGTTATTCGGCCTGTGAACCATATCTTATTAGTACATCTTGGTGTAATTTCAGACACTTAGATCATGCAGATCATGAACAGATTCGGTATCATAATTATTGGACCGGAATTGCAATGCATAATGCTGGCAAAACAAGCACTAACTAATATCCATTAAATATATAAACACCCATAAACATCACTTACGTCAATATACCGTCATCACCAGCCGTTGATGTTTGTACCAAGACACTTGGTACACATCCGTGTCGTACACAATTTGAGCTGTCTGTTTAAATTGGTCTCTGAAACATTTCATGGAAGCAAAATGATAGGATTGGAATGCTTCCACCCCTTTGGTACAGAGGGCTCTTGGTATTCCTGGTGGTTCTACCCAAGCTAAATGATTATAATTTCGGATTTTATTAAATTTGTCCCTATGCGTAATACATGGCTTTAGATTCACACTTTATATTTTCAGCTTGACCCAACCCACAACTATTGCGTTAGAGCTAACCAACTTTTCGAAGTTCAAGGCTTTTTTTGCGTCTTCCATAAAAAAGCGTATAATATCTCAGTAACTAATTGATGTAAATGACTTTTTTGGCCAAAGTTGCCCGAAAACCATTTGAATCTAGTATATCAACGCATACCTGGGCGGATCCAGTATTTTCACTTCGTGGTGGTGGTGGGGGCAATCGTAAGTCGTTAAAAAAATTCGTCCCTATGCCCAATGATCATAATTCGGCCTAATTGTAAGGAGGCAAATCGATGATTGGGGCAGCGAAATCAGTGATTGAGAGGACCATTTTCCCCCCTTAGCGTATGCAATGTGACACACCAGATTAACAGTGTTACTAACGTAAATGGCTTGCTGTGTAGGTAATTTTCTAATCAGGGTCTGGGTGTAGCCCGAAAAGTATGCAAGGCAACCTGTTTGGTGTCCCCAATATACTTTATGATACGCTGTAAGCTACAATGCCTGTGCTGTCTCATGAAATTAGAATGACTATATATTAAGAAATAGTCAGTCGTATGCTTTTACGATTATTTTCATCATATATATAGTATATATAGGTATAATACTTAATAATGTCGGATATCTAATATCACTACATCTAAATAGTCATTCCTATGATTATTTCTTATTTCTCCTGACATAAGAAATAGTCCGCTGCAACCCCCGCCACTGCGTTCTGAATTATGACAGTATTTCGCGCTAATTTTTCATCGATGCTGCTGTTTCCAGAATTAAGTTGTTAGCTTTCCACACTCCTATTTTGTGTAATCAGGAAGTGAATTAGGTCTTAACTGCATTGTTGCCTTTTGCCGGAACTAATGTAGTTTATGAATTATCCTCCGCATATCAGATGCAGCAGCAGCTATCTCATATGGGGCTGAATGCACTTTCGTCGGGTCTTTCAATGTGGGGCTTCCCTTAATGGATAGATCAGGACCAATAGATACCTATACATCAGGACAGCCAACATAAGGGTGCCTCGGGATGCAAACAAGAGGTATACAGGATTGCGATTACAGCAATACAATTTCCATTCATTTTATATTTGGTTTTTGCGGATAGACCACCACCAATTGGTAGAAAGAAATGCGACTCCGGGAAACCCGTGGGCAGGTAGCAAACTAGTAACGCCCACAGAATTCCCAGGGACACAAGCTGAAAGTTTTAGGGGAGCATAGAAATGATGAAAATATATTAATACAGAGATAACTCATGCAGAACATGCATAGCAGATGTATTCAAACCTACCAATGTCCTCCATCACAAAAAAACACGCGAAAAACATTCATGCAAAGACATCATACTTTTGTATGTTGTCACATCTCATGAACACCCATGCCCTCTATGGCAAGGTACAAGTTTTAAAGTTACCTATGTGAATTATGAGAACCATGTTCTGGCTCCAGTTTTAATTTGATGGGCATAATACATAAAGTAACAACTAATGTATTTCTTTAGCACATGATCCCCAACCTTTCACCTACTATTGCATAGCTCTCAATTGATTCTAATGTACCAGTATTCTGTTCAGTAAAGACTGATGCTCATTGTTTGCTTAGGGACTCCACTATATCACAATCATCAACCACTATTTTATCACCTACCTCCAGTGGCCTTACATTACACTTTTTAGACATAAATTTGTAGAAACTAAATAACCTCTTAGCATTGCCTGCTGAATGCTCACGAGCAAATTTGATTTCAGCCAGTCTTTTAGATGCCCTAATACACCGCCTAACGTTACTTCTAGGTATTTTATATGATTCTAGATTTGCCTATGAGTTCAAATATTAGCGTTAAGTATCAGAATTTGCCACCCTGGTAGCTCAGTTGGTTAGAGCGCTGGCCTGCACCGGTCTCCCCTGTATTGGCAACACAGGGTTCGAGTCGCTTCGCGCGCTCGCATTTAGCCCCCGGCCGGGAGTATCAGTTGGCAGCTGGCCCGATAAAGCCGGGGACGAGCTACCGGACGGCCGTGTCGGTGCATTGGCGGCACGTTAAACTTTCGGTCTAAATTCTGCCGTTGAACTGGAGCTCATGGATCGGGTGGTGGGGCCAGGGTTCACGCAACAAGCTCTGCTTAGCAATAGAACCCTGGCTCCTCAAGCTACCCCAGCAACAACTCGGATCAAATTTATAATAAAATAAATATAAAAAATTCAAGACCCAGAGCTTCTTAACTGCCTGCTTTGGCTCCAATGAATTATTTCCTTCCTTAGGCAGCCATGAAAGGTACTCTTAATCTTGTTTAATCTAATATGCCCATTGGGAATGAACCTATCCTGACCTTGGAACAGTTTGTCTTTTATCATTCTCCACGTTTCATAGGCAGCTAAGACCCTCAATAACTCTTCCCAATGCATTTCATTGAGGTAGTTCATAGTTCCTGAACTCATCGTAATTCCCCTGAGCAAAATTTGAATCAATACTTTATTGGCTCCTGCACTTTCAACATGGAAAAGCGTGTAATGTGATCACTATTTCCGAAAGTCTCTCACACGCTTACATTCTGTTAAAAAATTTCCTCGTTTGTAAACACCTGACCTAAGATATAATTTCCCCTGTAGGATCATATATCATTGGAGGAGATTTTCCTTAAAACAAGCTATGAACTTAACCCTCGGGGGCGGGTCTTCAACCGCCCCACTCAGGTTTTTCGCGGATAGCGGACGAATGGCGCTCGGCAGCGCGCCCAAGTTTGGCACACCTTTTCCCACGTCTATTTGACATGCTGATTCAAAATATTTAGGTCAGGTCATCTAGGGTCAACGAGTTAGTAAAGGTCAAGTGAGGGCACCTCCAAGAAAAGTTCAACCAGTAGTCACGCTTTAACGGATATAGATATTTTAATGACACTTTTAGCGTTTCCTTATCTTTACGGATGCAACAAAACGTACGAGTTGAATTTTTCATTTTTTTCGTCTTTGACTGCATACAAATTTTGCGTATTTGCCATATTGCAGTTCAAACACAGGATTCTGGCTAAGGTAAGCATATTTTATTGGGGCATTTCATTAAGTTGACTTCAACAACATTTCTCGGTCTGCTCTACCCATTGGAGAAGGAAAATTAAAGAAAACTTGAAAACTCAAAATTTTGAAATTTCAACAAACAAAAACAAATTGGGGGGGGGGACAAAAAAATTATAGCCCTCGTCGATTTCGTTGTCATTTTCTCATTACAAATACATTTTGTTTTTTCATATATCCTCCAAAATGAACTCCCGAGAGTAAAAAACATAATGCAAGTCGTGAAAATTGAAAATCTAGCCCCCATGATGACGTCACTTTTGGGGGAATTTCTGTATCGGGGGTCGATTCGGACCCTACTCGTCGAGCGCTTTCCGATGACACCTCATTCGTTTTCGTGCGATGCTTAGTTTGGATTTTAGAGGGGGGTCTTCAAACTCCCCCCCCGGAGACGGGGTGGGAGGATTTGACAGGAAAGACGTCGCGGATTAAGCTAACCACATAAGCTTCAACAAAATGCAATCAGTTCGAAGGATAAACTTGACCAAAGCGCAATCCATTAAATCCGATGTGCTGAAGCAACCGCACCTTGCAACCGTCTTACGCAATGCTCCTTCTGACCGCAGTCGGGGTGCCGTGGAGCTGCATAAGGTGTAAAAACCATTTGAGCTGGCGCAGCTGAGCAGCCACACATCTGCTGCAGTCCAACAGCCTGCTGCAGCCCCAACTTGATTGAGCAACATTAACTTGATTATGTGATCAATCCAAGCCTACCCCACCCACGCTCCATTCCCTCTCCCAGTCCCATGGAAGTGGTTTGGCATGGCATGATGCAGCAATACCACTCCCTGTCACGTATCACATTGGCGCAGTATCATAGCTCCTCATAGCTCCCTGTGAGGACTGAGGATAAACATTCCCATGAATACAACGCCCAAGTCGCCAAGTTCGCTATGCCAAGAACTGCCAAATTTTCGCCGTTGTTTGCAGAGAGTAAGGGCGTGGATGGAGTAAATTTGAGCACGAATGTTATAATGGACTCCGCTACAGATTCCGTGTTTATGCATGCATTGCTTCAATGTCTTGTCCCTGCATTTAAGCAATTGCAAAAGCTTGGCTCCGAGGTAAACCTAGAAGCGTTTAGGTTAGGAGATAAGTTCTTTTAATTGCTTGAGCAACTATTTGTCACAGACTCCCTGCATCTACCTGATGGCCTTGCTCCATTTGACTCGATAGGCCTTGGCTCCAGCCAAACAACTGAAGAAATTTGGCAGCTCTTGGCGTAGTGAACTTGTATTTTTTGGGTTTGGGCGTTGTATTTTTTTATTGTGCATATTTAGTCTTAGCCTAGTTAAGCTGGCGCCTAGCGGCACCCGCTTTATCAACTTGCGCCATCTGGGCGATTTGCGTACCCGTCCGCTTCACCATTACTCAGTAATACCTGCAGTTAGTTAAATTGTCAGTGGCCCACCGCCGTTTCAGAAGTCAGCTTCTGACAGCATCCCTTCACCCAATTCCTTTTACATATAGTGCTGAATATCAAGCAAAACCTTTGAGAGCCTTCCAACCAAACAAGATAGGGTTTACAGATTACAATGGCACATTATTATATATTCGAAAAAAATGAACACCAAAGTTTCGGCTTTATGTCTTCATCAGGATGACAAGTACGATGTTAAAAAATAAATAAACAGTGTTTTGAATTTTTCAAATCGACACGTGACACTGCGTCTACCATCTACCATACGTTGGCGAAATACACACAGACGAAATATTCAAAAGTATATGTACACAAACGTTAGAATGTCAATCATTCGTTGGTAATCACCATCCAGTTCATATTCAATAAGGATAATATACATATGGCTTCGGCATAACATAACTATAGGGCGTTGTTATCCTTTGTGACCTAAATGTGTGTGCAGATGTGCTGTATGTATGAATGTGTGAGTGTGTGTGTGTGTGTGTGTGTGTGTGTGTGTGTGTGTGTGTGTGTGTGTGTGTGTGTGTGTGTGTGTGTGTATGTAATTGTGTGTGTTTATGTGTGTGTGCATGTGTGTGTGTGTGTATACACGTTGCAGACACATATAGACACACTAATCAAATGCACACCTACACTTACACCCACACACACACTAACGTGCATGCACACACATACACACACACACGAACACACACATACAGCACATCTGCACACACATGTAGGTCACAGAAGATATCAACGCCCTATAGTAATGTTATACCGACGCCATATGTACATTTTTTTCATAATGTCGACCCCTGTTTCGTATGCAGTAGCCTATCCTATTTGACTACACGCACTGTTACAGGCTCGATTGCTATTGGGCTTTCCCATCGCGAACTACTCAAAAGTTAGGACAGCCAGCTTAGGAAAAATCGCAAAAAAAATTGAAAAGTCGCGCTGACGCGCTGGCCGCGGACGGTTGGCGCTCCGTGAGCTCCGCCCACTTAGCGTTTTTAAACGTTTTGAGCCTTCTCCGCCTTATATATTGTGAGTGCTGAGTGATTGTGTGAGAGGTGCTGAACTTGTGGAGTGGAAAGTGAGTCGCTAAAACGACGCCATTCATCGGGACCTACAAAAGTTCATCGCGTTCCTGGTCGTCATCAACAAAATCGTCTGTATCCTGTCTCTGCCACCCTACGATCGCCGACCAATCACCGCGCGACACGGGCCGGCTGCTGACCATGACACCACCGCCTCGGGGCGCGAGACAGCCGGAGCGCGCCAGCTGAGCGCCGGGACTGGGCCGCGCCCCTGTGACCCGGCCGGTGGTGCGGCGGGAGCGCTCTCGCGTGGAAGGCGCGCCAGGCGCGGCCGCCGGGCGGCGCGGAGACGTGATGGCGGAGATGGAGGCATTTCTTAGTTCTTTTAGTTCCAAGGTGCTAGAAGGCTAAATTATATATTGTCTGAGAGCCTAGGTTTCAGACCGAGTAATAACAATATTTTTGTCCAGGAATTCGGCCAGTAGAGTGGCATGTTTTGGCCTTGAATTTGCATAATTTTCGAAGTTTCCCATAAATGGGCCAGATTTTCCAGCCTTCACGAAAACAGAACATCGCTTGATTTTTATTGACCCGCGTGAGGTCGGCCGTGAGAGGACTTTGGACCTGCTGGTGCAAACTACGAATATCTAAACATTGTGCTATAATACGTATAAATTGTTGCGTAAAATGTCGTGCGGGTTTGGTGTTTGCGGATCTGGTAGAAATGGACTACTTTCTGGAAATCGGACAACGTAAACCATGAGCACGCCCCCCGAAATTTATGCACCACCGACGCAAACAACCCGATGCTGCAGGTGCATAGTTAACCCTTGCGTCGGATGCAGCTGTGTCAGGCGTGGACACCGATGCACCTCCTGCCGATTCGGCGACCAGTGCCCAACCTGGAGGAGTCATGAAGAATCCACTTCAAACGGTGACCTTTCGGAGGAGATAGCGAAGTTAAAGGCGAATGTGCGAGTTCTCCCAAAAATCCCGAAAGGAGCACGAATCGCAGTGGCGGGGGAGCTCGCCAGGCTAATCAATGCCGCCGTCAGCGACCGCACAAGAACAGCTTGGCGCGACCTCATGGTGTTTGCTTTCTCAGCGCTGCAGATCGGGGAGCGGCCGAAAGAGAGCACTAGGGTCTCCTTGGCCACACAAGTCCGCCGGAACCTAGCCACAGGCACTAGTGGACAGTTCAACGCAACGACGAGCGCTGCTAACCATCAAGGCAAGCGCCCGGGCCGCCGCCGACGCGTCGAAGATGAGATGACAGCAATGTCACGGCGCGTCTCCTCGAAACTGGCCGACGGCGATGTCAGAGGTGCACTAAGGATACTGACATCCGACGACACGCTCGCGCCTCCAACCGACGAAGTGGTGGAGAGACTCAGAAGCAAACACCCAGATGCACCTGCGGACCTGCAAGAAATTCATCCTCCCGAGGAAAGAGTGCCCCCACTAGTTGCCACTGAGGCAGACGTGAAACGAGCCATAAATTCCTTCCCACCGAGCTCTTCTGCAGGACTGGACGGCATCCGACCTGGCCATCTAAGATCACTGCTAGGCAAGCACACTGCGGAGGCTGGAGCACGCCTCCTCACGGCGCTGACGGCCCTCACCAACCTGGCGCTCAAGGGATGCATCCCTAACTGTGCTGTGAACGCCTTCTTTGGCGCCTCCCTGATCGCACTGAAAAAGAAGGATGGTGGTGTTCGCCCAATCGCGGTGGGAAGCGTGTTTCGTAGGACCGCTGCCAAAGTGGCTGCAGCCAGTGCCTCGGCCCACATCGGCCCTGAACTACGACCGGCACAACTGGGGGTGGCGACGAGGAGCGGCTGCGAGGCGGCAGTGCATACCGTGAGGGCATTCGCCGACCAGGCAGTGGCTTCCGACGACCATCAGGTTCTGGTTAAGCTGGACGTCTCAAACGCGTTTAATTCTGTGCGAAGGGACGTCATGTTGGACGCCGCACGGACTCGCACACCAGAGATCTACCCTCTAGTCTGGCAAGGTTATAGTGGTCCCACTCCACTGTACGTCGGGGAGAGGGAGATCATGTCGAAAACCGGAACCCAGCAAGGCGATCCTTTGAGTTCACTCCTGTTCTCACTGGCAGTTGATCGCGCCGTGAAAGCTTCGAAAAGTACCATAAACGTATGGTACCTCGATGATGGCACCATCGGAGGTGCGGTGGAAGACGTCGTGGCAAGTGTCCGCAGGGTGAGGGAGGAACTTTCCAGAGCAGGCCTCACCATAAACGCATCCAAATGCGAGGCCGTGCTTCTCGGCTCCGACACATCCTGCTGGGGCGACGCTGCCCTTCAGCAGTTGCGGTCCCTCCTACCCGACATCCGGGAAGTCAAAACCGAGGATCTGCAACTTCTGGGGGCTCCGATCACTGCGCCCCAGCTCATAAACCAACTGTATAGCGGCCAGGTCATGGTGGAGAAGTTGATTGAGCGACTGCGCTATCTGGAAGAAGCTCACCAGGGATTTTTCCTTCTGAAAAACTACTTGGCAGCTCCGAGGCTCCTCTATCTCCTACGCAGCTCACCCGCCTACAAACATCCAGACCTTCTCACCAAAATCGACGAAGCCGTGCGTCGGGGTGTAGCCGACATCACCAACGTTCAGATGGAGGAAGCTTCATGGAGACAGTGCACACTACCCG
This sequence comes from Imbricaverruca yamaguchii, assembly GCA_034440575.1. Taxonomy (NCBI): domain Eukaryota; kingdom Metazoa; phylum Arthropoda; class Thecostraca; family Neoverrucidae; genus Imbricaverruca; species Imbricaverruca yamaguchii. Next base: position 24,656 of record JAOTOL010000472.1, on the reverse strand, counting down.
TGCGACTGGGAGGACTGGGCGTGCGGATGACATCGGATCTCGCGCTGCCTGCGTACCTGTCATCCATCATAGCCTCAGCACCAGTGATCTCCGCCATCAGTCCACCTGCTGCTGCAGGTGTCAAACTCACGACTGAAGCTCTTATCACTGAGTGGGAGTCACAGACAGGCAAGCCTGCACCTGAAACAGAGAAACGAAACCGTCAGTCGTCTTGGGACCACGCCGTAGCAGAAACGATAGCTGACCAGCTACTGGAGAATAGCAAGAGCGAAACAGACAAGGCCCGACTCCGCGCCGCATCACAGCCCAACTCCGGTGCGTGGCTCAATGCTTACCCTGCTCCAAGCGTGGGTATGCTGCTGGACCGCGAAACGCTTCGCACCGCCGTCGCACTCCGAGTAGGTGCCCCAGTGTGCACGCCACACCGCTGTCGCTGCGGGGCCAACATCGATGAGCGCGGACTGCACACTCTGTCCTGTCAGCTGAGCGCCGGACGGTTCCCTCGCCACGGAGCACTCAACGACGTAATTAAACGTGCGCTCACGAGTGCCGGAATGCCGTCGGTGCTGGAGCCAGCTGGCATGGACCGCGGCGACGGCAGACGACCTGATGGTGTCACCATGTTTCCCTACTCGGAAGGCAAGTGTCTTGTCTGGGACGCAACTTGTGTGGACACGTACAGCAGCTCTGCCGTCGCCGCTAGTGCGGCACATGCATGCTCCGCCGCAACCGCAGCTGAGGGCCGCAAACGGAGGCGCTACGCTGACATCGGCCGCCTGCATCAGTTTCAGCCAGTCGCCGTTGAAACTTCTGGTGCGATCGGCCATTCCAGCCTCAGCTTCCTGAAGGAACTAGGACGACGTATCAGCCGTGAGACCGGCGACAGCCGGGACACGGAGTGGCTGATGCAGCGCATCTCGGTGGCGGTGGTGCGCGGCAACGCGACGGCAATAAGACTGGCCGCAGGACGAGATGCTGCTGCGACATCGAGCGGCACCCCACGAGAATCCGAGGGGCCGAGACAACCAAACGTCACCAGCTCGACGTCAGCACCAACGTTTCAACAGCCGAGTGGAAGCAATGAGGAGCTCGCGCTGGAGGAACCGATGCCACCATCTCCTCCTCAAAGATGCTCTGCCGCTGCGCCCGGGGCGGCCCGTGCTGACAGGACGACGACGCAGGTTCGGACCGACGGCCGCAGGCGGTGTCGCGCCTCCTCTACACCGACACTCGCGCGGCGAGCGAGCGACGCGCGACACGTTCTGTTGTGAGCTGCGAATCTGGCCCGCGGTCGCATTTCCTGTGTGATGGCACCCGCGTGGCGGGGTCCATCCGTATGTGCACTGTGTTGAAGGAATCTACTTTTGGTGGCTGCCCAGTCACTGACTTACCGAGTGGCGTTGCTACATTTTGTGTCCCTAGGTGTGGGGTGTTCATCCAAAAATGTAGATGGCTGCCTTTATGCGTGTTTTGTGTATGTATTTTGCAAAAAATATAGATATAGCTTAGGAATACCTCAGGATGCCAATATTCACGTCATTACTCTCCACACCTACAGTTCACTATAACTATTTGCATCTTTTTTCTTCTTTTTTTGCAGATAGGCCATCACCAGTTATTAGTAGAAGTAGCCTCAGGAGCACCTCAGCTAGGTAGAAAGCTAGTAACGCCAAGGAACTCCTGGGTCCACAAGGTGAAAAGTGTTATGAGGGGAAAAGTGGAAATACATGTGCACTTTCACACAAATCTGTGTGACAGTGTCACAGCGTATCCACACACATGAAACATGTACACCTAAACTTACTTCACATACATAAATACATGCACTCACACATACATAAAAACATATATATACATACACATATACTAGCATGTACATGCACAAGTATACACTGATATGCATCCATGCACATCCATGCACAAATATGCACACAGTAGCACACAGCTGAAATAACATGCAATTAATCATATAGGTACAAATGCATCATCGCATATGCATTTGCTTATTAATCCAGCTTTACTCATAGATACATATCATACATATCAACCTACATATAGCTTCTCCTTTTTGTAATGCGAAATTGTTAATTTTACTAACCATTTAGTTTGAGATGTATAAGTCAATAAAATTATGTTCTGATAACTATTTTTATATCTTCTTTCTTAACAGGTACATGATTACAGGAGGGAAATTTTGTACCAATGATAGTATTCCAAGTTCTTGGTGCTGTAAATGGTATGGAATGAAGTCTATAGGTTTTTGATAAAAAAGGTACATGGAAATGTTCAGCATTCCTCAAGTCACTTGGTGATGAGTTTTTGAACATATTCATTATAGTGATTGGTAATGTTTGATTAAAACATATGTGAAGTAGTAGTATGTTCTGTTCTTTGAACAATATGAGGGAACTTCAATATGTTATATTTGACAAATAGTTCATTTGTAGGATATGAATAGTGCTGATTATCTATGATTCGTAATGCCATTTTTCGTATTCTAACAATTCTGTCTAATCGTGTTGGAAAATTGTTTCCCCATATTAATGCACAATAATTGAAATATGGATGAATCAAAGTATTATATAGATATTTCAATTCGCGACTCGTGATAAAGACTTTTGCTCTTTCCATTATTCCTAGATTTCTGCTAGTTTTTGCAGTAACTTATCACTCGCACGTCCGGTGGTCCGCGCCAACTTCGCATGTCCGGCGGGGGGGGCAGATGACTGCCCCCTAAGATCTCTGGAACTATGTTAGCTAGCGACAAACAGAAAACGGTGTTGGATAGCTGGTGACGGGCTCTATCGAAAGTGTTACGGTCATTTTTTCGCTTAGGTCAATATTCAGGTCACTGGGCCATATTAGGTCAATTTTGACCAGATCAGGTGGGACTCGGATATTGACACATATCTCAGGACGTGTAACAGATAGAAACAAATGGCGAACGCTATTCGACAGTCCTTGGAATGCGCTACCGGCAATAGGCGGTGTAATTTAAGGTCAGGTCAACCGAAACTTAGGTCAAGGTCATTAATTCATGACCTCAGGTCAAGGCCTAGGGAGGTCATGTAAGTTATCCATCGACACGTCTTGACGATACAAGCACAATGACGGTAATTTCCGCCTTCTAGCTCAATGCATTGCGACGTAATGCGCAGAAATGTGTAGTGATCTCAGGTGACCTCAAAGACCTTGGTGAGGTCACTGAGCAAAAATGTCAGCGGAAACATTGAGCATAGCTTCCATCTACATCCCACAACCGTTGTGAGATCATTCCGAGCGCAAATGTGTAACTAGGAAACATTTGTATATTTTACAATAGCCTTATAATGGGGAAGCCATGGCAGCGACCTGACCTAAGGTCAATACTACGAAAAAAAACCGATATACATATTATGGTCCCTCATGAGATGATGACATACTATAAGTTTGAAATCAATCGCCCAATTATTGTGGAAGTTATGCCACCTAGAACTCCGAGTGTAGTTGGGTCACTTCGCCTGACCTGGTGACCTGACCTGAGATGACCCAGGATTCAAAATGTATGAGGATATGCAGAAAAGACCAATGAACAGCTGTGCGAGGTTTGGCCTTGCTAACCCTATTAGTTTGGCGGCAAATGAGGAAAGACCTGAGGGGGGGCAGATATCTGCCCCCCCCCCAGACGTGCGGGGGTTATGCTATGTGAAATTTCCATGTTGATCTGTCATCAACTATTACTCCAAGACATGTGATTTGCTGTTTCCTATGAACTATTTGACAATTTATTGCTATGTTTAAATCAGCACAAGGCATACCGGAATAAATTTGGTAGTTTGTTTTGTTGACATTCAGTGATAATATATTGGCCGGAAACCATTCAGTCATTCCTGATACATTGGCATTGACTTTAATTTGTAATTCCTCAATATTTGTAGCATTGATCATGACAGCAGCATCATCAGCAAATAAATGGAATGTTCCATCTAAAGAATTACCCAAATCATTAATGTATGTAAGGAAGAATGGGGGACCGAGTATGGAGCCTTGTGAAACTCCCATAATAATACACTCTGCATCTGAGACTATATCATTAATTTTAGTTTGTTGATAACCATGTTTTAAATAAGAATGCAATATTATGAACAGAGTTCCTGATATGCCAATGTGTTTTTTTTTAAAGTAGAATGTCAATGCTCACAGTATCAAAGGCTTTTTTCAAGTCAATATAGAGACCACATGTAAGTTCTTTCCTTTCCAAAGATGTTGTAATTTGGTCATACATGTGAGCAATCGGCATGCAGGTGCTATGTTTTTTTTCTTCTAAATCCAGACTTGAGAGTACTGAGTATATTATTCAGCTCTAGATAAGATAAGAGGTAAGAATATACCATTCTTCAAGAGTTTTTGAAAATACTGATGGCATAGAAATTGGCCTACAATTTGTGAATTTGTTCAATTCTCCTTATTTAAATACGGGGATAACTATGGCTTGTTTTAGTTGCTTGGGAAAAACTCCACTTCTGAGACAGAGATTAAAGAAGTGGGTTACATTACAGAGGTTACATTGTCCTTGACTATGAACTGGATGGTGATTACCAACGAATGATTGACATTTTAACGTTTGTGTGCATGCGCTTTTGACATTCCGTCTGTGTGTATTTCGCCAACCTGTGGTAGATAGTAGACGTAGTGTCACGAGTCCATTTGAAAAATTCAGAAAATTTTCTCTCTTTCTTTTAATATCGTACTTGACACCAGATGAAGGCATAAAGCCGAGACGTTGATGTTCATTTTTATTTATCATCTTGTGCCATTGTAATCTGTATTTTACTTGCCCAATTAACCAATCACAAGATAGGGTTTGAATTGACTTGGTTTGCAAATCGGCGTTCGCTCTTTCGCTTCTCTCACTTACGCACTCTGATTACTTTAGTCCGCCACTTCCAACTCCTTTGAGAGAACTTGGTAGGTTTGATTGCCTCTGAAACTATTTGAAATGAAATGGAACCTTTGTCAATGGATTCAATCTTGTATATCAAAGATATTACAGACGATTGAAGCTTCAATGCAGACATCGGATCCCGAAGACTTTCAAACAGGGGCCCCATGGGAATTTACTCTCTGATGCATGAATTTACGAATTTGCCTTCCTGAGTTAGATCTAATAGCCAACAGCGCCATATTGCTCTCTGGAGACATGGCAATATGCGTGCCACACGGCACCGATTTATCACTTACCAAGTAATCACAATGCTAACTTTGAACTTGCACGATAGCATTGAATGCAAAACGACTTCAACTTAATGGAAACAAACGGACGAAAATGGGCCTCTCATTTCGATGCAAGCAACTGCTAGCCATCGCACTGGTCAAGCTGACAACAGGTTCAGTGCAAAGTGAAACTGTGGAAATAATGCGTCCCCTCATATCAGGCCCGGAAAGCATCGCCAACCAACATTTAAAGAACGGTTTAAGAACATGTTCGTTTGGTTGCTCACGAAAGGACAGTTATCAGACCCAATGTTTTGAATGAGTACAGTGTTTTATGCAGCGAGAGCCTATATTTTCCGAAGTTATGTCATGGATCAAGTATAAGCGTTCCAGAATTCATGCGTAATTCTAATGAAGCATCGTGAGGAATAATACAGGTCTTGAGTTTCATCATGTTGCGGCTACTATAAGAATAGATGCTGTATTCATCGTTCATTTTCCTCCAACGGCGTCCGGCCGCTATTGCTGTGAAATCTATCTGGAGTTACCCTGCTATAGCTTCACAGTGATTGCAGTCCGAAATGTGCTGATGATTATGAAGAACAACGGTAAGTCGAATTACATGACATGAAATCCCTTTCCAAATTGTCAACAGCTGCTTACTACGCTTCCTTGCATTATAGATGTGGTCAACTGCAGGGTGGCAATTTCGAAAGCTCAAAATGTTACACCTTTAGCGGCTACTGATAACTTGTGCAACGATAGCTACACTTTGTGATTGTGTGCAATTATGTCGTGTTGGGCTCAAATATATCAAACACCGTCTTCATTTGGGTATAACAGTTCGGCAAAAACGCAGGCGATTTTCCGTGTGCTCACCAAACTGAACGGCGGTGTTCAGAATACGGCACGTGTATCTGCATCTGTTAAAACAAGTGAAGTGTGTTCTGAATTCCGAACACGGGCTTAAACATTAAAAACCTGCGAGGTTGAACATGGCAACGGCAGATAGAGATTATCCTTGGGAAAATGACCGCATTTCCTCGGGAAGTTGCCTTCGACGGAAAAAATTGCTATGTGGAGAGGGGTACACTAAAGTTTAATGAACAGGCATCTTTCTAACCCGAAAGGACGCATTTGCTTCCTTCCTGCGCCTGTTCCCCAATGATAGCACCGTGTAACACATAATTTTTCCATGAATTAAAACTAATATTTTCTGATTTTCCGGCATCAATATATACAAATTTGCCGTCGCCAAGTTCAGACTTTGGTTCTGAGTTCATGGGATCGATTTCTTGAGTTTTTTTGCCATTTTGCTTATTAATGTAGGGGTTTTTCACGCTGTCTGCTTTTAAATCAAATGTAACCTCTTAAGTATAATTTTAATTTAACTTAACACGATTATTATGATAGATCAGTGATGAAAATTGAAGTTAAAAAATTAACTACTTCATTTTTCGTTTTTCGTTGCCTAGATTTCATGATAATAAAAAGAAGAAAACAAGAAGAGTGTAATTATGTATAATAATATGCTAATACACAGACAGTGATGCCGTGCAGGACTCAGAGCGTTCATAAAGAGTATTGCTAGGGATATTTTGCCCAGAATTGATACAAAAATGATGGCGTCATGGATTACGTTAAAATGAGAATCTCTACGAAATTGGCAGTTGTATTTCAGGTCACTGTCAGGTAAAAGGTTTCAGATATAGTCTCTCATCTTACTTTCAATCTACTGTCCTTTGTAGCGTTCCTCGAAAGAGCTGACATCCTGGCAGAATATTTCGCCTTGTTCTTCTCAGTAGTCTCCCGTATTTTCTTTCAATCCATCTAGGTGGGCGTGTAGTACGTGCAGTGCAAGTGGCATCCGACAGCCTATGCTCCGGTACGTGTCTGCAAGTTCCTCAACGATTTTCCTGTAATTATTTGCCTTGTGGTTTCCGAGGAAGCCTTTGACTAGAGAAAGAAAGCTTGTCCAAGCTGCCCACTCAACATCAGATATCTCAGCAAAGCTGCCGGAGTCAGTAAATCGCTTCACATGAGGGATAGACATACTATTGCTTTGACTTTGGCTACCGACAACTTCAGGAATACCTCCTGAATGTGCTTCAACTCCTCACTCCTTAGATCCAGCTGTTTAACAAACTGCTTAATGATACGGAATTTGATGTGCAGGGGTTGCATCAGCACTTGTGTTGGCTCTACCAGCGGCTCTTGCTTCACGTTATGGGCCCCAACCTCATAGCAGGTCCTGAGGGGCCAGTTCCTCTTTCTCGTAGTGAAGGGCTATATTTCGGCCATCCCAGAGGCACATATAGCATGGGAACTTGGGGAAGCCTCCATGAAGCCCCATCAAGTAGGCCACCATCTTGAAATCGCTAATGGCCTCCCAGCTGAATTGGTCGTGCTTCAGCGAACGCAGCACGACTTTGACATTTTGGTACTCTTCTTTCATGTGCACAGAATGAGCAGAATAATTGAGGGCCACTGATTTGTGTTATGCAGAACATATCCTTGAGGCTTTTAGACGAACTGTCGATGAAGATCCACCAGTTAGAGGTGTTGCAGGGAATGTCCACAGCATCGACAATCCCTCTGATATCATTTCAGTGGCACGATCCATTTCTAAGAGTGAAGAAGACTGAAAAGTCCGATGGCGCTTCCTCTAGTAAGTAATTAGAACGCTGTCGTCCAGTGAGTCCCACAACTTCAGACTGGAAATGAGCAACTCGGCGTTCGACTTTGTCAATGCCATTTCCCTGATGAGGTCGGTGATGTACTCTTGGCTGGGGTAGTAGGAGCATCTTTCACCGGGCACCATCGTCGACGGCACGCAGCAGATGGCGCTCCCACTCGGAATCAGCATAGCTTGCTTCTTCTGCTGGACAAGATTGATCTCTCAAGGGAGGTTGTGGCGCAGGTAGATCCGTCGCATTATGGGAAACAAGTGCAGTAGATGACGGAATGACATGGTACTCAATGGGAGGCGCATTCTTCCGTTTCTGTATTTTGTTGATCGACGCAGATCTCCAGTAATTTACACACAGTGATGCTGCATGTAAATCGACGTCGGCATCGATATACACATTGCCAATATATAATACAAATTGGACAACTGTATACCACGTGACAAAGAAGGCATGGATGTCATGTTATTGAAGACATGGTGTTAATATCGTTAGGTTTCAATACAATATTGGTGCTCAGTTTATCAAAATACTTTTATTTCTATTGCTTCAGTCACTCTAACAACGGATATTGAGCAATACCAACATATTCAACTTACCCCTAATCAAATAAGGTGACCAAAATAAACACCAACTGCGCAACCGTGTGATTTTACTTCTACTGACGCACTGGCTTCTTTGTTTCATTAAAGCCCGGTTTGCTGAAGTATGGGTTGCCAATTCGTGACATCAACTCCTTGCGAACCGTTGCAGTTTTTGCGATATCGTCATTTAAAACGCGCCCTGGAGGGCCACTGAAAATAAAGAGCACTGGAGGGGGGGCGGATTCCGCCCCCCCCCCAAGATCTCAGCTCCTATGAAGGCTAGAGCAACGAAATTCACAGAATGGATGGGAACGATAGTGAACTCTATTGTGTGCAAAGTTCATGACCTCAGGTCAATATATTCAAGGTCAAATGAGGTGAAAGTAGCAAAATTTTCTGGTTTTGCTTGGCTTGGCTTGTTATTGTTATGGATCGCTGTGGTTGTGTTTGAATGCTCCAAAATTGGCATTAATGATGTTTTGGACATTACTAATGATGCAATACAGATGTCAGATCCGCCATTTGACCTCAGGTCACCTATATAGGAACACTTTATTAGGTCATTACCTGCTCCAGTTACCGGAACCGGGCTCCCATCCCGACTGCTCCGTTGCGCGGCTCGGCACAATCGGCTTCGCAAAGATAGGAGTGAAATACATGAATAAAGTATGGAAACGCTCAGGCACACAATGACAAACAGAAGATTTCTGGATATATAGGGAGTAACATGTAAAGTGACATCAATCGCATGACAGACATTTACATTTATGACATATTCCAGTTGACCAAGTTTGTTTCCATTAGCCTATCATGAACTTGACCTGACTTGACCTCGGCGACTTAACATGACTTTTAAATTATATAGCATAACAATATACATCAAACAAGTCGCTAGTGTTGTCGGGAACACTTCCCTATTGCCAATATACGGGAAGCGCATCAGCGCCGATTTTTGTGGTCTGGCGCTGCGAATTGTTTTTACTTTAACGGCCCGTACCTTGAAAACTTCTCGGCAGATTTTCATTTGTCTTGCTTTAAGCAATGCGCCGGTCATTTCTAAGCAGGTACACGGAAAATTTGGCGTATATTGGCCGGTACAATTTAGAGTTATGTACGAAAAATCGGAAGGATTGACGGATTTCGCCATACCCCTTCTAGGGCGTGTGTTAACCTGTTATAAACTCGATCTGACTTGACCTCGGTGACTTGACATGACTCTGGGATAATGTAGCATGACAATGTACATCAAACAAGTCGCTATTTTTGCCAAGAACACTTCCTTTTTGCTAATATACAGGAAGCGCATCAGCGCCGATATTTGTGATCTGGCGCTGATAAATATTTTTTTATTTTAGCGACCCCTAACTCGAATTTTCCGTCGATTTTAATTTTTCTTACTTCAAACAACGTACCAGTCATTTATTGGCAGGTACACAAAAAATGGCGTATATCGACCGGTAAAATCTGGAGTTATCTACGAAAAACCGGAGGGGTGGGTGGATTTCGCCCTCACCCCCCCCCCTCCAGTGCGCGTGTTAAGTTAGTGTACTTGTTTTGTTAAATATATTGCAAATTTTGAACCATTTATGGATCTGTCCTAGATGTCCATATATGGTTAAAATCATAATGTTCTTAGTTCAACAAGATCGATGTACTGACAACAAACCCGAGGTTTAAAATCACCAAGGGCTTTTTCCAGTGATTTCAAGCATAATGAATCAGAAAATGAAGGTTGCTGTCCAGAAACAAAGAACACAAATATTTTTGTGTTACACGGTGTAATTACTGGATACTTCCTTGCCAAATACAACCTTGTGAACTTAAAATGCTTAAGTCTATGTTCGGAATTCAACACACTTCACTTGTTTTAACAGGCGCAGATGCCTGCGCTGTATTTCCAACACCGCTGCTCGATCCGGGGAACACACGAAAAATCGTCTGTATTGTTTGCCGAACACATCTATACCCAAACGAAGACAGTGTTTCATACATCTGAGCGCAATAAGACATGATTCCACAACATCACAAGGCTCCACTGTAGCTGTCCTTGTACAGCTTATTAGTAACCGCTGAAGACATTTTAAACTTTTTTAAATTGCCGCCCTGCTGTTGACCAGTTCCAAAATGCAAGGAAGCATGGTAATCAGCTGCAAACAATTTTTTAAAGGACTACGCTGTCATGCGATTCAATGTACCATTGTTCTGCATAATCATCTGCATATTTCGTACTGCAATCACTGTGAAGTTTCGTCCTTCCGTTAACCCGCCCCGTCTCGGGGGGGGGGGAGGGGTCTTCAGCCGCCCCTGTCAGGTTTTTTCGCAGATAGTGGACGAACGGCACGCGACAGCACGCCCAAATTTGGCATACCTTTTCCCACATCAATTTGGTATGCTGATTCAAAAATTTTGTGTCAGGTCATCTAGGGTATTGAGTTAGTCAAGGTCAAGTGATGTCACCTCCAAAAATGTTCAACCAGTCGTCACGCTTTAACGGTTAGGTACTTTAATGAAACATTCAGCGTTTGCTTATCGTTACGGATGCAACAAAACGTACGAGGGGAGTTTTAAACAAAAGTTTTTGTCTACATATAAATTTTGCGTGTTTGCCAAATTGCAGTTCAAATAGAGGATTCTGGCTAAAGTAAGCATTTTTATTTGGGAAAGTTGACTTTAAACAACGCTTCTCGATCTACTCTACCCATTAGAAAATAAAAATTAAAGAAAACTTGAAAACGCAAAATTTTGAAAATAAAAACAATTTTTTTTTTTTGGGGGGGCAAAAAATATGGTCCTGGTCGATTTCGCTGTCCTTTTCTCATTCCAAATATATTATGTTTTTCATATATCCCAAAATGAATACCCCAGAGTCAAAAAACATAATGTAAGTCGTGAAAAGACGTGAAAATATAGCCCCCTGGTGACGTCACTTTTGGGGGAAGTTGTTTTGGAGGGTGGACTCGGACCCTACTCGTCGAGTGCTTTCCGATGACATCTCTTTCGTTTTCGTGTGATGCTTAGTTTTAATTTTAGAGGGGGTTTTCGACCGCCCCCCACCCCCCGAATTCGGGGTGGGAGGATTTGACCGGAAAGACCGCGCGGATGTTATAGTGTCAGATGCCATCCTCGACCAGCACCTTAACTGGGATTCTCTCTGTTTCACATTTCCTCACATTCTCACTGAATTATCTACAGCTGCCGATGGACACTCTTAGACAGTCCCGTCAAGGTTGAAGACGGTTGGGCGGTACCAGAGACCATACCTGTGGCAGGTTTGTTCTCCAGAGACCATCTTAAATACCCCATAGGATGTTCCAACATATCTGTTTTGGGAAAATCTGTAAAAGAGGCTCAGAACGCGGCGTGCAAAACAACGGGCAAAGAAGTTGTGTTCTACGTGAACTCACTTTCGTCCTAAATCCTTGGAGCTCCGGTATCTCCTTTTTGCCTGGTCAGGTAAACAGCATGGCCAGGCATATGTCCAAGTCAAGGACTGTTGTCTGCGAGTGGCGTAGCGAATATGCCAACGACGATGTTATTTGATGCAAAGGCATCAAATATCGTCGTCTTCCTGTTTCTATGGTTCATTTAAAAAAATCAATTTGACAAATAAACGTAATGTTGTGGTGCTCACAGTTCTTCTTCAATGGATTAGCTGGCAATCCCTGAGACTGCAGCAGCAATGAGCGGCGTGTGTAACAAATAACGCCCGCGATAGGTGTGCAGTACCCCAGGGCTGTACATGAAAACTTGTCATGCGACACTGGGAAAACACAGCTGCTCATCTGTGCTGTTTTCGCTGCGATACCAAAATGAAACGTGAATTTAAACCTGAAAGAAGTTTCATATGAGAACAGCAAGGGACAAAAACACTAGGTGTATTGCTAAATGAAACCACTTACTCTAAAGCTTGAATGTTGAAATAAATAGCCATTCTCACTGGCTTCAGGAAAAAAAAAATATTTTTTTGGGGTTTTTTAGGTTTCTTAAATAACAACATTTGCGATCAGCGAAGTCAGTGAAACACTGGGCAACTAGTATCAATTGAGCATATCTGTTTAAATTAAGACCAATTGCTATTCTCAGTCTGAATTGTTTCACTTGACACCAAAAGATATTCTCCTTCTTGAGTCTTGAAAGCGGTTTCACATGAGTACATTTGTAAGTCTCAACTCACTGGGATTCTCCTCTGGGAATGGTGTTTTGAGCATATCGCGAACAAAGAGACCAGAACACATGAACCATGTTTTGTGTGGTCTGGTTTGAATAGGGATAATGAAAACGTCTGCTATTCTCAGAGAATACATACGCTTCTCACATTTCTTCACTTAATACAGTTACACAAGCAGCAAGAAACCAAAATAACGCTACGATGTGCAGATGATATGCAGTTCAAGCTAGGGTTAAGGTTTAGCTTTAACTGTTACTTTACAGTTAAAAGAGTAAAAAAAGAGTCAAACATAAAGAGTCAAACCGCCTGCTGGGTGCACTTGGAACACAGCCAACTTTAAATTCATTTGCAAAAATATATAAGATGTCAGTGCCTAGCCAGGACGCCTCCTATTCCTTCCACTCCGGATATGGATGGATCAGGAGGCTGCAGGTCACCTTCGGAATGAACATGTCCATCTTGGACTCACACCTCTTCCAACCAGAAAGCCTACCAGAAAACGAAAGTGAAACTGAAAACTATATATGCATTGCTGTATCGCCCCACTTACCTGTGTAAGTGCAATGAATCCACAAATCAAAGGACGACGCTCATACCAGCTCACAAATGGTAATTTGATGCACTCAAGCTAACAAAAACTGCCTTTCCGAGAATGTAGCGAGGTTAGCTTCTAGCGGTAACATTCGCATCGCGTCCGGTTGTCAATTCATACTTGTCATACTTGTCATACATGTCATCGAACTTACGGGCCACTGTCCGCCGCATCGCAGTACCTGGTGCGGCGCGCTGAACTGCTGAGCCAGCGTCCATGTGCCGCTGACCTGCTGACCGCGCCTCGTGGCTTCCACGGCTTGTGGCGATATATACGGCAGGGCCGCCGGTCAGTGAGGTGCGGAGGCCCGGGAGTCGATCAGGCAGTCGCTGTGGAGCTGACGATAGTGGGCTGTCACGCTGCTCTGAGCAGAGCCGAGTCAATGAGCTCACGTCGGCAGCCGGGCCCATCGCCGTCAATGGAGTCAAACAGCATTTCTGTCGAACCAAGTATCAGCGGTGCCGACGAGGCATCCCTAGCTATAACAAGCCACAGAAGCCTGAGGCTCCCAGATTGGAAAAACGTCTCCTGAAGCGGGTCAGACGCATAATTAGACCGCGCGAGTGGTGGGGAAATTCACAAATGTTTCAGACGAACACATAGGTCTGTCTAAGGTGCATCGATATCGGTTTTATTGTTGATCACATTGTAGTCTTTCCATGCAGCTGTAATCCCCATAGTTACCCATAATGTAACTGTCATGCACTATCAATGGCTGGCAATTGGGGTGTTCCAATGAATGTGAATTACAGGAATGCGCTGTATCTCCAACCGCACCGATAACCTCACTCAGTTATTTTCTTTATTGAAGTGACATCTATGCACAGGCGCAGTGGGCAAAATCTACGCGGTATGCATTTACTCCAGTCCCAGTCATATCGTTATACTACCTAGAGAGTGCAATCAACTTGTTCGTAAGCTGTTTCAAACAGGCAGACAACTATTTTCGACAGCTGCGGTGCTGCTGCTTTATCTGAACTAGTCAATGGTGCTGAATGTCGAACACATACGGCGGTGGTGCTGATGAAGATAAATAGCGCCAGTGCATGCGTGTTATCCAAGCCGGTCGGAGGTGTGCACAGAATCTTGCTCGTTGATGCGGGTCCCGGCAGACCAATATTCAAGTCCTGAAGGGATAAAACAGCCTACTACCAGTTGTGGGCCAGAATAGACAATGTTGGCGAGTAAGTGCAGTCACGAATTTTGCACTCAGGATTCAGTCGTGGCGAATCAAAGGAGTAGCATTTCTTTGAACGTCAATGCAAGGAAGGCGCATACTTAAAAAGATGCATGTGATATATTGCAAACGGTATCCATGCACATCAGATTCGAACTTTTTCTGCCATCTCGTCGTCAATTACGCTGTTTATGATGCATTTTCTCGGTTCGGTCCGGTACCGAACCGAGATCAGGCGACGCTAGTAACGTCAAAAATGGGGTGCTGATAAAATATAAAATAGCGTTTAGCTAGATATAAAAAATTTTCAGGTCTACCTAGGTGCAAGAAACATATCTTTAATAATATTGTCCATCATCCTGTTAAAAACACGCATTTATGTTCAAAAATACGGATAATTAAAACCGCATCCGCCTATTTGCCAGATGCGTGGAAGCTTTCCGCCATATTCCATACAATTCTCGGTTCGGTCCGCTACCGAACCGAGATCAGGCGACGCTAGTAACATCAAAAATTGGGTGCTGATAAAATATAAAATAGCGTTTAGCTAGATATAAATGTGTTTTTTTTTTCAGGTTTAAGGAGGTGCAACAAGCATATATTTAACAATATTGTCCATTGTACTGTTAGCAACACACATTTGTGTCAGAAAATACGGACAATTAAAACCGCATCCGCCTATTTTCCAGATTCGTGGAAGCTTTCCGCGATTTTTCGTAGTCCCGGTCCTCCCTCGGAGCCGAGAAATGCTTTGACCAATCACAGGTCAGCTGGTATGTCCGTGCAAAGCCGACGCACAAACGGCAAAGGAACTGCTGCTTATCTGTAAGTAAAAGTGAAATAAACAGAGAATCTGATAATTTATTAAATTAATGTTACATTATTTAGATAGAAATAGTCGGAAGCTATCATTGCATAACTCATATGATAGGTTTTATTCCTTTTGGAGCCTCTGAAGACTGCAAGAACGATGTAGTTAGCACTATTGGAATCGGCAATTTAGGTTTTAGACGAAGACATAAAATATTAATGCAACTATGAGCCACAAGGCCCTTCTTGGTTGCACTCTGTACACTCAACCCATCAAATCCGTCGATCAGCCCTCCCTGTCATACTGAAAAGCAAGCCCTCTATTCTTATAATGATTGTTTATGCTGTTTTTAAAGATGTTCAATGTGCTGCTACTGGCGGTTTCTGGGAGCTGGTTTCAGTGTTCTACTACCCTGTTGGTGAAGAAAGACTGTCTTAACCTTGTTCTGCTATGCTTAACTTTAATTTTGAATTGATGACCTCTAATTGCATCATTTCTGTTAAATTCAAACATTTCCCCAAGATATCCCTTCTTCAGACCATGGAGAAATGTATAGACCTTGATGAGATCTTTTCTCAGCTGGGTGGAAATTAAGGCACTTCTTAAGAGATTTCACCTCTTCAAACATTTTTGCACTCTGGGTTCGTACTGGATAGAATGGGCTCCACATGTACTCATGACACAAACATGCAGAAGGAACTAAAAATACCACTAAGAAAACTAGTACAAGATTGAAGTAAACATCCACCAAACATGTTACTCTACTTAGGATTGCCAAATAAATTAGCCACTTTTTGTACCATCAAGCACAGAGACAACATCCGAACACATACCACACCAAACCACAACCAACAGAAATGCTTTCAACAACATGCCAAACCTTTTGCCTGCACACTGAACAGTGGCCTCTGGTTGCTACAAATTTGGCTGATGCATCTCCATACACCTGCTTTTGAGCCACCCTATACTCGTAGTGGAAAACCTGACAGTTTTAAGACACATCTTCCAGGTCCAGGAGGTCGCCAATTGAAATTTGCTTTGTTAGCATTTTTTGTTCTGAAAACTACCCTTTAACCAATTGATGCAAGGTATTCTTTAAATGATATCATAAACATTAGCAACTTTGAACACATGTTTAACAGTGCCATACTGCAAACACAAGACCTTGACTGAACCTTTGCTTTGCACACTGCCATCAATTCTGACTGCTGTTTTTGAGGTAGTGGTGTTGGGTCAGTGATCCGTATCAGCAGGGAATTGGCTGTGTATGTAGGTAGGTGTGTGCCCTGAGTTGAGGGTGAAGCATGAGTTATTTGTTTGTTTTTCATTTGGCTAGCCTTGTACTGATAGTAGTAGTAAGGAGTCAGTGCTGGTCCTAGGAGACTCGTGTGCGACATTTAGAGCGGGTATTTTGTAAAGGTAGGAGGGACAGGAGGTGCATCACCAGGCCTGGTGCCAAGGTGAAGGACCTGGTACCTGTGGCGGCACAGGTCACCAGTGATCACCAGCTTAGTACAGTTATAGTGCATGTAGGGGTAAATAACATAGGTACTTCTAGGAGTGAGGAGCTTCTGCGGGAGTACAAGGCCCTTCTGGCCACCCTGAAGGGTACCAATAGAGTCATTGTAACAGCAATTTTGCCTAGGGCTAGAGCCTCCCTGAGTGGAGCTCTATGGCACTGGCAGCTAACACCAGGGTAGGAAAGCTCTGCCATGAGCTAGGTTTTACATTTGTAGATGAGTGGAGCAGGTTTTATGCATAGTGGGACCTCTATCAGAGGGATGGCCTGCACTTCTCTGAGAAGGGGGTCCTGTGTTAGGCAAAGTGTACAAGCATGTCCTTCAGGGAAACTAGGAAATGGGGTGGGGAGGGATGAAATTGCATTGCCAACTCAGAAATATTCCAATAGTGTCTGCCAAGGCAATAGAACCTCAAAGTCTGCAACTAGGGACAGCACCAGTTCAAGGGGACAGAGTGATAAAATAACTCCTCAGTATGATAAGGATGATGATAAGTAAGATGATAATATGATAATATGATAAGATAAGATGATAATATGATAAGTATAAGGATAATTTGGTAAAGGTTCCAAATTTCAACAGAGCAGTGGTGGTGACTGGTCTCAGAAGCCTGAAAATGGTATGTGTGAACTTCACTAACCACATAGACAAAGAATTGGTAGAACTATTTGATGGGACCTTCATATTTTTGGAGGTAAAGATCCACTGCTTATGAATACTGTCATATTTTGTCATGGATATGCTAAACATGAGAGGAAATGTCAAATGGTAGGCAATGTTTACCTTTCAGCCAACACCTACTGCCAAGTCTAGTGGTTTGTAGAGAGGTGTGCAGTGTGGAATAATGACATCACAGGAGTCAGGGAAGTGATATCACGGGATTCAGGTGTCAATGACTGGTTTTGTTAGGTTACAACCTATCCTAACCTAACCTGGCCTTACCTAACCTAACTAGTCATTGACACCCGACTTGTGTGATGTCACTGTTCTCCACTGTATGCCTCTTTACAAATCACTAGCCTTTGCAGTGTATCACTGGCTTTGGCAGATGGCAGTATGAAGACAGTATTCACCAACATGGTGGTAGAAAACTGGAACCAGCTGCCAGAAACCATTGTCAGTAGCAGCACATTGAACACCTTTAAAACAACATAGACAATGATTATAAGAATAGTGGGTTTGCTTTTCAGTATTCCATGCAGGGCTGGTCAACAGATTTGGTGGGCAACTGGTTGAGTGTACAGAGTGCAACCAAGAAGGGCCCTTGCGGCTCATAGTTGCACTAATCTTTGATGCCTTTATGTCAAAAACAATGAATAAGGTAAAGGCGTAATTACAACATTGACTTTAATCCAAGCTGGTGGGACAAAAAACATTTGAAATGACACCAATTTCATGACAAATGTTTACATCCTATTGTACTCATTTTGACATCACACACCTAACAAAAACCCAGTATTTTAACACTGCAACACCTCCTCAAAATATCCCTGGTTCAAAATATACTAGGAGTGATGTCACCAACAGCTGACTAGCAGTCAACTGACATTGACTAAGATTGTGAGAGGTAATACTTGAAGATTACCAGTAGGTACTATGCCCATTAGTTTGGAATTCAGAATTCAATATTGGAGGACCTGAAGGCCATCCAATGTGAATAATCTTCATCTGTCTTCACCTTAACGAGTACCACATCACCCCCGTCGCACGGTGCCAGTTGTGACGGGGACCAACACACCTCTTTGATCCTGATATCCCGGCGGCGGGCTCGTGGGGCCTCACGCGGGCCAAGTGGCTAGTCGCCTCGGGCCGGGGACCTGGGATTCTTCCCAGTGTCTGCCGGCCCGGCCGGCTGTGGTCAAGGAGTGGGCGGTGCTGGACCCCGGTCGGGGTGGCGAGTCTCTCTCTCTGCCGGCCGGGCGAAGGCGCCGCCTGCCCGTATAGCTCCTCGGGCGCCTGGCGACCTCCAGTACGCGGGACTCAGGCGTCCCCTCAGTGGGGCCCTATGCGGAGGGGCGCCCGAGGAGCCGAACACCAAGACGCATCGCATGGCGTCTTAAAAAAACCTCGTGGTCCCTCACGTAGGGCCCAGACCATCGCCCAACCCATTGCAGGTGGGAGCGTGTGTAACCAGGAAAGTCACGGGATAAATATTTATAATGTTCCTCGCATACTCATCTTCCGAGGACTGACCAAAAATATTTCCTCATTGTCCCCTTTCCAGAGGCGAGACGGGTGCGACAGATTTGAGAGTATCAACCGTTGCGAGAAGTTAAAGGATGGTGCTATTGAAGTAGAGTTTGCACAAGTAGGAGAAGCACAGAACGCACTGGAAATGACCGAGTTCGTATATAGTGTGCGGAAAGGTGACAGGAAAGTCGACGGGAGCATCCAGATGAGGATCGAACCACATAAAACCAAAAATACATCGCGAGGAATCATCAATTGTTACGATCTCAAGGAAATCCAAGATGGGCTATCTGAGTTCGGCTTGATAGGAGCCAGAAAAACGAAGACAAGACGGGGTGCAGAGCTGATCGCCACAAATAATGTTATACTGACTTTCGATTCAACTGACTTACTCTCTGAGATCCGAGTGGGTTACATCCGGGTCAAGGTGCGACTTTTTCTTCCAAACCTATTGCGTTGTTTTAAACGTCAGAAATATGGGCACACCAACCAATACTGTAGAAATCGTCCTGTGTGTAGCAAGTGTGCCTCCCTAGACCACAGTAGCGACTAATGTACCTCAGAAGTGCCATTCTGCGTCAACTGCGGCAGAGGACAGGATCCCCACACATCGTTCGACCGCGCCTGCCCTAGCCACTCCAAAGAGAAGGAAATTATGTCGATCAACCACAATGAAAAGGTAACGTTTCGCGAAGCTCGGGATCTGTAAGATCACACACACCCGAGAATATCGTACTCAACAAAAAGCTAAAAATGTCACTTCGGTTCCACGGCGAGTATAGCCAGCGAAAGCAAGACGAACTCGTTGCCAGCACTACGTGGGGTTCTTCGCTCCTTCGGTTTACTCGTCGCCCCGTCCACAAGGCATGGGACCGAGGTTCCACCGCCCACGAGTGACGCCGTTCCCGACCACCGGGGGTCCCTTCCAACCAACACCCGAAGATGGTGTGTGGACGCCTGGTACAACGGTCAAAGAGGTTTCCCTCGATCCTTTCCGCCCATCCTAGCCCCTCCCAGTCCAGTCCAGTTTGAAATCCCCACCTCCATCCCCCATCTGCCCTCCAACCCACCCCTCTCCTCCCTCACGCCCCACCACCACCTGCAAACACTAGCCTCTCTACCTCCCTCCCTTCCCTCAGTCATATCCACCGATGCCCAATCCATTTCCAACCTTTCTACACTCGCATCCACCTCAAATCAGACATCCTCACGTACCACAGCACCAACAATTGCACAAAATCCTTACCATCCACATCCATGCCTCCTACCTCCAACACAACCATTACCAACACATCCTCTTGCCAGCCCTCAGCATCAAGCCCACTTCCCGCTCGCTCCCCTGATCTCCCTACACCCCATGGCACCCACTCTCCCTACACCCGCGACCCGACCAACCGGAGTCGCGGCACACCCTGGATCTCCTGATCTGGACGCACGGGGACGGACAACCCGACGTGATTCCGCTCATTCGAGTTCGGAATCTAGAAGCCACGATCCAACCACAACCCCTTCACCGTCACCACCAGTCTCAACCGTGGATGGGGCCGCCTGTCACCCCTCCCGCCACGTCGAGCTAGTCACCCCCGATCTGCCCCCAGCTTCGAATCGCATGACGAAGCGAGCTCTCCCAGGGGCGGTGTCTCCTTCTGAGATCGGCATTCCCGGTCACGGCCGCGTAGCCAAGCGCCTGAGGAAGTGAGGTCGGGAACGGAGAACACCTAACTTGTCCTCGTCCCCATTTTTTTTTAGCTCACAACTCACTTTTATATATTTGACGTATGAGTTTTATTCTGCAATGGAATTGCAGAGTTTGAGAACCAGCCTCAACGATCTCCAAACTATTCTGCACTCACGAGTACCGGTGGCGGTTTGTCTCCAAGAGACGAGACTTTCTCTTCATGCACATTTCCACCTGAAAGACTACACTGTGTTGCGTAAGGATATTTCCTCTCGCACTGTGGCGCACGGCGGAGTCCCCTCATAGCCATGCACAACTCTGATCACTCCCCTTTCACACGAAATATCTATCTCTTCGAATATCCAGCGTGTTGCTCTCGTATGAAACTATCCCGCCATGCCGTTACCATATGCAGCATATATTTACCGCCGGGAGAGACCTTTCCCCACTTGCTGAGCTGTCTCAAATGGTGGGGCATCTCACACTACCGGTGATGGTGTGCGGAGATTTTAACGCGCATCACCCTCTCTGGGTTTCAAACATGGTGACGAGCCGTGGACGTGATATGGAGCGTTTCGTACGAGACTTCCCACTCTGCGTCCTTAACACAGGAAAGCCAACACATTTTACATTGCCCACAGGACAGACCTTTGTGCTGGATCTCACCCTCTGCAGCCCAGAAGTGGCACCGTTTTTAGAATGGACCGTGGATGGCGACCCCCAGATAGATATTTTACAAAGCCGACTGGGATTCTTTCCAAGCAAGTCTTGAGTGTAACTACGCGACCACTCCGACGAATCTGCTATATCCGTGGAGACGTTCACGGCGGATATCGTGTGGAGGTGCTGAACGGCAAAAACCTCGATCATCGGGAACACAGTTCGCGTGCCCGTCCCATAGTGGTCGGAATGGTGCCGAGAGGCCTTGAAGGCGCTTCGTGCCGAGAGGCCAAGCAGAGGGCGCTTCGTGTCTTTAATAGAAATAGCTGTACGCCAAACTTAATAGCTTTCCGCAAAGCGCGGGCACTCGCCAGACGTACCATCGCCGAAGCAAAATGGGACTCGTGGAAAGGGTATGTCAACACTCCAAAAACCGTTCCACGTCATTGACATCTCGTGTGGTCCCGCATAGAATGTTTCTCCGGAAGGTATACGCCACATCCACTCCCCACCCTGCACATGGCTGGCCGCATCATCGACCCGGAAGAAGTGGCCGACGAGATCGGATGAGCTCTATCAGCACGATCGAAATACAGTAATATTGTGCGCTTCCAAACTACAAGGTTCGTTGCGAGGCACGCACCATTGATTTTTCAACCACAAACCTCCTTGAATACAACGTTCCATTTTCTATTTCCGAACTGACTGCAGCTATCAGTACTCTGAAGAGTGTCGCAGAGAGTCCTGATACATTGCACAATGACATCATCAAACGTTTGTCTGCAAAAGCCTTATAAACACTCCTGAAGATGCTAGCGAATGACATGTGGACAGCCGGCACATTTCCATCTTCGTGGCGGAGGGGCAGTCTTAGTGCCTATACGTAAGCCAAACAAAACAGGAACGGACCCAGTGCATTATCGCCCCATCTCGTTAACATGCTGCCTCTGTAAGTTGTTTGAAAAGATGGTGAATGTCAGACTAATGTGGTGTTTAGAACACAACAATCTCCTCACTGGGATACATAGTGGGTTTCGAAAACACCGGGATCATTCGAAAAATCAGGGGACTTTGCGGATAGGATTGAGTGAGTTTTTTGAGTGATTGTAAAGTATTGCAATTATTTAGCAACTGTTCCTGACAATACAGAAATGCATTGTTTAAAATGTATTGAGGTAACTTCCCCAACGGGCGCAGCATTCGTTCTTACATCATTTCGTACCTTGAAATAACTTAGCTAAGCTAGCATTATCTGTGTTAACACGGGCTCGTCCGGGGGCAGATATCTGTCCCCTCCGGCTTTTTCTCATTTGGTGCCAAACTAATCGGGTTAGCAAGGCCAAACCCCCTATAGCTCCTTCATTGGTCTTTTCCGCATATCCTCATACATTTTTAATCTTGGGTCATCTCAGGTCAGGTCACCAGGTCAGGCGAAGTGACCCAACTACACTCGGAGTTATAGGTGGCGTAACTTCAACAGCAATTGGGCGATTGATTTCAAATTTATAACATGTGATCTCATCAAGGACCATAATATGTATATCGTTTTTTTTTAACTAGCATTGGCCTCTTATGGGGGCAGACATCCGCCCCCCCGGACACAGCGAAGTTGGCGCGGACTTCCGGACGTACAAGTCCAAAGCAACTCTGATGTCATTAAGTATACTTAAAGCACTCATTTCCCACGTCGGGGTAATTTATAAGGAAACCAGTGCTAAACAAACTGGATTGTATTTCGTCAAATACCAGATCGTCGGTGCAGATCATGGAATGCCCAATACCATGTGCTGACATGACTATGATCGATTGACGATTCGATGGCCATGCAGAATGTTTCCGGAAGTTCATTTTATTTGTCTGGCTGAACTGCGGAACTGCATACCATGCTTGTATACAACATTACCATTCCAACAATCAGGTATGTGTAAAATACAAGTCAATATAAATCTTGCCACACTAATTCATGAAACATTGGTCGTTTTGACACGTTGCACCGTACTCGCAGCGATACTACCGTTACGACTGTATAGCAGTTCAGTCGTACAGTATCGTAGTGTCAATAATCAGCAAAACGAATGTAGACACCAAGCAAAATGAATAGCCTACAAACCGACCACGACCAACCAAATGTCGCGTCAACTTACAAATTCACATACGGGAGGAACAGAAATTGTCTAGAGGGGTAATCCATCGTGACACTGGTATGATCACGATCGTTTTCCGGTGCCATTGCCTGCATCCATGGGGGCGAGGGAGCACGTCCGCTTTCAGTAAGTTCGCCTCCTGGATCCAACGTGGCAGAACCGGCTCACGATAATGTGACGGGCCCGATAATGTTACGAATGATAGCACACGCAAGACACCATGGGTGGAATGAATATGAAGTGTTCAGATCTTTGAGAAGGCGACGCCAGCGGGCCTTCAGGCGGCCGAATGCCTGCTTCACCACTACTCTTGCCGCTCCGAGGCGTGCGTTGTAGAACCTCTTCGTCTGGTCTATCTCCGAAGTACGATCGAATGATCCATTGTACGCCTTCGCCAACCATGGGAAAAGTGGATACGCCCCATCGCCGGCGATCACCAGGAGAACCTGCCGTCCACCGACGTGTACAGAACTCTGTAACAAGTGCAGTAAGTGATTCAATTGAATTATGCATCGACGATGATGTCTCCTGGCTTGACTGATTACAACTGAGGTTTTGCCAAGGACATTTGACATGATACTGCCATTTTTGAGTCAGGTGAACATCACACAAAGCGTTCGCAAAAATATTTCGCGGTTGTTTTCAAAACGGAAACTAAAAGCTCTAGACAAATATTGATATCTTCGATAACTTTTTCGATTTTTTTATTTTTCTTCAATTTGTCTTTTGAGCGGACCGAAAAAACTTTATTTCGAACTCAACTTGCTCTCGTAAAATGAGCTTACTTGAGCCAGAACATTCGACTTTGGCTCTAATGGGAAAATATGCAAAAATAAAAAGTAAACAAAAACGGGGAAAATCCTCCGGTGCGTTTTGTTTT
The DNA here is from genome assembly GCA_034440575.1 of Imbricaverruca yamaguchii. NCBI lineage: Eukaryota > Metazoa > Arthropoda > Thecostraca > Neoverrucidae > Imbricaverruca > Imbricaverruca yamaguchii. Next base: position 372 of record JAOTOL010000472.1, on the reverse strand, counting down.
CGTCCATAAAGATGAGCAAACGCTGGAAGTTGTATTGAAATGTATTTATCCCTTAAAGCGTGACGATTGGTTGAACTTTCTGAGGTGACCCAACTGACCTTGACTAACTCATTGAATGGGCGCTGTATAACCTCTGCAGTTGATGCCCCGAAAACCCCAATAACAAAACAACGACTAACTCGTTGACCCTAGATGACCTGACAGCAAAATTTTTACAAAACATGGCAAATTGATGTGAGAAAATGCATGCCGTATTTTGGCGCGCTGTCGCGCGCCGTTATTTCATTATACGCTGGAGCCTTAGGGGGCGGATAATCCCCCCAATACTGCGTTTAAGACGCCTAAGACGATTAGGTATGATTATGTTATGTT